>VUJU01000861.1:0-77453 GCA_009835225.1 Aphis craccivora
CATAAACGTGCCACCGACTTCGGATGATTTAAAAAACGTGCAAGGACAGGAGTCCTTATGTGTCCCAGCCGACGTTTTGGATGTCGAAACAGGTGTATACGACGATAGTGTACCTATCAATGAGATTGGAGCTTTTGTGTCGCCCACAGATATGGGGTGTGATGAAATTAATATAGAGAACATGCCATCGATTGCGGAAGATTTTAAAAACGCGGAAATACAAGAATCCTTATCTGTGCCGGTCGTCGAAATGGATATCGAAACGATTATACAAAATGATAGTGTCGGGAGCAACGTTATTAAGCCAGAGAAATCCACTACTAGACAACCTCGACCTAAACGCCGTTTCCTGTCTGCACTGGGGAGGAGGTTGCTTAAAGTCAGCAGAAGTCTATGCTGCTGGCGGTGCAAATAATTCAGTTCTGGAGTATCTAATCGCCCGGACACAGTACTGTTTGTTAATTTGTTTAATATTTTGTTTTGTAATGTACGTACCATCCATTTTTATGATAGGTATCGTAATTTATATATCGAGTTATATTGTATTTATAAAAATTATTGTAAATTTGTTTTGTTTTGTTATGTAAAAAAATAAAAAATACTTATTTAAAAATCACTGGTTTATTCAATTGACTGATAGGTATAATATAACTAATATAAGATAAAACAATACAAACGAGATGATTCATATTATATTATATAGGTAGTTTATGTGTATTTAATTAAAATTCATATCCACGAAAACAAGTTATTACAATCGATGCTTTTGATTATTATTATAGTGTAATGCACTATAAGGGAAATTATAATCACAATTCACAACTCTCAAGCAAATATTATAATAATTTATTATAATTATAATAATAGTTATAATATTTACTTGAGACGAAAATAACAATAACAAATTCTTGTTATTATATTGTAATGTTATTAATACACTTTTATAGTATTTATATTTTACTATTATAATATACATAAATATAATAATATATACCATACGCAGATCGCAAACGATATACGAACGAAGAATTATAGCACCGTCCATCGCACACAGATAAAACGGTCTAACTTAACTGTAGTAGCGGTGCGGCTGACTACGTAAATGATAGTTAATTGACTATTTTTGACTAAAATTATTAAGTTCAGAGATAAGAATATTATCTACCTTAGAATTTCTGATTTTATTGAACACCGATTTAACATAAATATAAAATTTTTCGTTTTACCATATTTTCCCTTTGATTATTTTGAAAAGTAGTAATAATGGAAATAATTATTTTTTACTACCTAAAAGTACTAATAAATTATAGATACAACATTTTGTCAAAAGCTACCTGGTAAATTGAAGATCAAAGTTTTTTTTTTATTATATAACGTGAACACTTTTTAAAAAAAATACACATTATTGTAAGATCATTACATTTATCGCTCAGATTAGAATGCAAAATATAATATAAATGTATTATGTGTTTTATGTGTAATATGTATACTGAATACTTATTGATTAATTTTCAATAAATTACCAATACTCAGTTAAAAATTTAAGCTCAACAATTTTTTTATTCATTCTGGACTCTCGAATTATAAAGACTAAATATTTGTTTTTCATAATTAAAATTGTATATAAGTTTTTATATTTTAAATTTCATTAAAAATTACTTTAAACGGTTGATCGTGATTTAATTATAACGTAGTGTTATCGCGAATCAAACGTTTTGAACCGATTCTTATATTTCAGATTGTTACATCTGCAGGATAATTAGTTCTTTCTAGAAAAGTATAAATATTTACAAAGAAAACGCGTCTATATTATACATTGTAGAATACCTATCTACACTTTCATATAAATTATACATAAAAAAAAAATTGACGGATCGACAGGTTGATAAAAATAATTGCATACACTTTTCACATTATTATGTTAATATGTTTACTTTATATTAACATAAAACAATATCATAATCCTTAAACCGTGGCAGGTGTGTCAATGATATTTTACAATGAATTAATTTTCAGTAGTATTGGCAAATGAGTCGTTTTTTCTGACAGTCTGAGTTTTAAAAGATTTCACTTCGACAATAATTTATGTTTTATTATTGAATTGTACATGAATTATGGCAATCTGAGTTACCGAATGGGTATATTCGGTGGGATCCCTGCCCTTAACACGAAACTCATAAATCCAAAACGGTTGGCTATTTACTTTTTGACATTTTGAAGAATGAAACGTCGATATTTTCGATTTTAATAAAAGGTCAGCGTCGGCACATTGAATGCGAACGTAATTACAGGGAGCGACTATTTACGCAGACCTTGAACGACGTATATATTCTATTCGTATGTGCATGTGTGTGTGTGTGTGTGTGTGTACACGCCCGACGGTGACGGTTTCGAGGCAATGTGAAGTCGGGCGGATCTTGTTGCGTACTTACGCTGCTGGATTATCAAAGGAAAGAAAAGAATGGAAAAACCCAAAAGAAGGAAAAACTAATAATAATATGCCGAGAGATCCTTGGTGACACACGAGAAGTATATAAAATGAACACGCACACATATTATACAGGGTGATCCAATTGACATAAAACACTGTGTGTTTAGAAAGCACTACGTCTTTGCAAACATTTCTTTTACATAATTTTAAGTCGTTACAATTTAAAATACTAAAGTTTTTGAAAAAAAACTGTATTTCTATCGTTATCGTGTTTTACTTTATTTACTTTTTTTAAAAGACAATATATTTTTTATTTAATGTTCCAAAGCATAATAATATTCGAAAGAATTTAATTGATAAAAATTCAGTTTCGGACAAGTAACTATAGTATTATAACTGTTAAAATAAGTATTTACAGTTTAGATAAGTGAAGTAGTCAACTAACATTTTGCGAGGTAGGTACTCCTTCAATACCAATCCACTATGGCTCATCAAAGCTTTAAATACGTCTAATAAAGTTATAGTTATAATCCGTGAATTAATATACTTTAAAATTCGATTTTTTTTATATTGAAATACTCCAAACCAAAATATATTATGATTTGCAATAAAGAATTAAATTACATGATGCCGTTAAAAAAAAATAATAAACAATTAAAAAATGATAACGATACAAATTTTTTTTAGAAAAATTTTGTTTTTAATGATTAAAAATTATTTTTAAATGTATATATTTTTCCTAAAACGACAAAATTTATTGAAATAGCGAGTATTTCACATTAAATATATTACCCGGTATATAAATAACTTTTTTTTCAGTCCATGAGAACTTCACCGGAGTATTATAATAATGACACTCTTTTATTAAACGAACACCGCGCGGAAAATGTGATCACGCACTGAACGATAATAATAGCATGATAGTATTAGGATACAATGTAATAGTAAAAGATGAGCTTCTAAAAAAGGTAAATAATATATTGAATACATAATATATTAAGAACTCCTCATTGAAACTAAATTATTATTTCGGACGGTGCTCTCGAAAATCTCGGAGATTAATACATTGTTGATTATTTTTTATTAATATTCCAATAATATTTACAATTATAAAAGGTTAATGGTTATACGTATACAAAAATCATAGATTTCCATGTTGTGAAGTATTAAATATGTAGAAAGTATTAATTAATATCGAGTAAGAATAATAAATACCTACCTAATTTAAAACGATGTTGTGTAACTAAATTACAATTAAAAGCTTGATAATACATTATGTTATATAATTGATTTAACTTGAAGCAAAATAAGACGATTTAATTTAAAACACTTTCTTAACGTTCTAAAATGCCTACCTAATACCTATTTTATGATATAATTTTTATTATCATCGTTATCATAATATCATCACCACCATCAAACCGTGTAATGATCTAATCTATTCAACAACCACTGAACTAGCGGTGCATTAAAAAAAAAAAAACGTGAAAGCGAAATTTATTATTCGAGTAACGGAATAATGACATACTGAAATGTGTATGATAAATAAATTTTGGTTGTCCCAGGAATTAACTAATTTGTACAGCTAAACGATTGTATTCAACGGCTACTTGTATGATTCGTTATGAACAGTTGGAATAGTTATTCACGAGCATGAATAGATGTATTCAACATCAGAAGTTATTTTTTCAGTTATTACAATTATATTATAAATTGAACAAAAACTACCTAATTTCTCAAAAAGCAGAATTATTTTACCAGAACACAACAACAATAAATTTGTAAATTTAGTTACACAAATTCAACAGATAATATTATTATTTAGGTTGGTGCGATGCTAACAGCGGTAAAAAAAAATATTCATCAATCGATAAAACTATAAAAGATAATTTCAACAGGTTTTTGTTATATTGAAATACTGAATGCAAAATAAAATGGTTTTAAAATTTAATTGACGCATACAAACTATATAGGTACACTGTGTATCGTGGAAATATGAACATTTTACATTGAAATCGCATTTAATTGTGTTAGTTTTTGTTACACCATTGTGATACACCTCGTGTAATCCGTTTTTTTAATTTTTGATTTTCAATCAAAAAAAAAAAAAAGTTATATATTTTATTTTATACGTTTACGATTTAAAGTTTAAACACTATTTTAAATTAACTATTTATAACACGTTTCCAGTTTCGTGACTACCCATCTTAACTTCTCTATACTTATACAAGGTATTACATACAATATTACATCTGACTCTATCTGCAACTAGGATTAATATCAAAAATCAATTACCTACATGTAGGTACATGCAAAATTCTATAGAATAGTATTATATAAACTCGTCATAGCGCATTATATAACATATCCGACTGTACAGTCATTCATCACTGGCCGCGCACCACTCACCATTTTCTCAATCCTTTTCCCTGTTTAGTTTAAATTATTTTTATGATATAATATTATTTTCAGTTATAAAAATCATAAAGTTAATGTATTATATTTACCAAGTTTTATACGAACCTTGAGATTTAATTCACGGACTATATAATTATTAATAATATTAATATATTAAATACCAATTTTGGAAATTATATTTAGTATTACCTACAGTTAAGCATAATATACAGAATACCATAAAGTAACACTCAATTTCGTTACTCTATGCACTATATCTATTACATTAATAATTGTTTGAAACTTAAATTCGTAACTAATTTGGTCAATATTAGTTTCGTATTTATACTTCGATTAATTTAATTTTTAAACTTTCAGCAATTTGTAAATACTAATGTTATCATAACTCATAATTAAGCTTTTATGTTTTATAATTTGAATTTAATATAATATTGTTATGAATTATGGCTTAAGAATTTATAAGTATATACATTTTCTTAAAAAGTATTGTTGATTTTATAACTTAGTAGGTATATATAATTTTTATTTAAAATAAGGAATATGTTGCAACTTAAATGTATAAAATAGTTATTATTGTTTAAATAATAATAATTTGACATATTTTTAAATGTTATTTGCATATTTTGTTAATTTTCTTTGCTAATTTATCATTTGTATAGTATAATAAATTAAATGAAAAGGGGACAAATTAGGTAACTGCTATGCAGTACGGTAGGTTTCGAGTTTATTCTTCATTGAGCGGATCACTGTAATGTACCTAAATGTGTACAATTGAGATTAAATGATAAATTATTACATACAAAAAACATTTATAGTTTACATTAATAGTTCGTAAGTCACAATTCTAACCTCAAATAATCATAAAAAAAATAATTGTGAATTTTCACTGAACTTTTTTTATTTAACTTTTTTAGTAATTTCATTTTCACTGGAAACTTGTATTCAAATTCAAGTTTTTCAAATCATTGAAACTAAAATTAATTAATGAAAAAAAAATCGAAAGTTTCTTATGCCTATAAATAACTCAAAACGAGTCAAAATATTTTTTAAATTATACCAAATACGAAAATGTTATCATGAATCTTTGATTAAAATTTTGAGTATCTACGATTATTCCTTTTCAATTAAAACAAATAAGAAAAACCGATTTTGTCAAACACTCTAGTTTCGTTAAAAAAATGATCGATTTTCAATTTTTTCTCGAAATTATTAACAAATGAAATGAACAATTTTTCTTTCATAGTTTCATCTAACACAAAATAATAACTAAATAAACTATCCTGTTAGAAAAGATATTATAGTTGAAAATTGAAGCGTTAGTCTTATTATAAATAGTATTTTTAGACAAAAAAACACATCACGTACACATACATATAATTGTAAAATAAATGTACAATATTTATCTCTCAATTCAAAATATAAAAAACACACACATAGGAATATATAACTATATGGCAGTTTTATATATATTATAGAACTAAATTAAAATAATAAAAAGTTTTGAAAACTCAAACTTTTTATAGCTTTTTTTAAAACAAATTGTCACCTACACTGAAACAGAAGTAAGTTATTGTATTACCTATTTAACGGTAACAATTGGTTTGGTTCATTTGGGAATCAGACTTTATAATATTAAAATGTTCAAAATTTGTTCTGTATGTACATCTCGCATAGAAGTTTTTAAAATGTTTCTTATAGTATTTTCTATGTATGTATACTGTAGTATAGTATACATAATATATAATATATTGTATTATGAGTATACCTACAGTGTATATACTCATCATATTATAATAATATTTTTCAAACAAACATAAACTGAAGAATATAGTCAGAAATGTTTTAGTTTATCAGTATTGTCAAATAAAAAATCAATAGCATGAAATTATTTCCTTTAAAGGCGGACCAAGTGAAACGAATGCCTTTTCTGAATCTAATTGAATAGTACGACCTTACTTTACCTAGGTTAAGTACACGCGGTTACTGCATAATATCTGGTCAACACCAATCAAATCTACTTGACAAACGAAAAATTGTTTGTGTTTTTAGAAGCTGCGTTATTGGTATGTTATAACTATGATATGTACCTTAAATTTCCGTTATGCCTGTTCATTTTTGTTGCCATGGTTACCGATACAAACCATTAGCGATTTTTTTTTTATTATTATTTTTATTATGTTTTCGAGGTTTTATGTCAAATATTTATAAATGCATAAACATTAAATCTGTACGCTTACATTTTTATATTTACAATGCAAATATGTGGACTCGTATTACAATAAAAAAATAGAGGAAACGGAAAAAATATACGTAAAATAAGTAAGATTTAAAAAAATCTAAAAAACGAGTGAAATACATATATAAAACGTCTTACAGTTTTGATAATTTTGCAAAATGTTAGCCGTATATGATTTTTTTTCTGATTATGAACATAAAAGTTGTATCACTTGTAAAACAATTATGAGTGACATTTGATTTTACTGAACCAATAAATAGCTAATGTTTTGTTAAAAATGTGCGCTATTGAATCCATATCACTATCAATTTACGATTTATATGATTTTCTCATGATTATATTATGATTGTAAAACTTCAAAAATACCTAAGTTTTAATGTTTTTTGAGAATTTTTCAAAAAATACCTACTTATGCGAGTACTACAGAATAAAAAAAATACAGTAGCTATTCATTTTTCAATGCGTAGAAGTGCTTTGTATGACACTTTTCACTTCAACGAGAACGAGTGTTTTCAGTAGAAAAAAACACAGACATCACTATGTAAAAACAAGTACTAACACACCTCACTTTTACAGTGCACCATGCTGCTCAGAATTTTTTTTTTTTATTTACTGAGAAATATTATTTTTTGGCTTAGGGTTCACGTCATTATAGAGATCAAACTAGCTAATAAATTAGGTAAATCGTCTACTACAACTCATTCTATAACACATAACAGCTGGTACTCCGTTATTTGTGAAGATTATGTGTTTACTACTTATTATAAAGTCAATTCGAACATGTTGAATTCGATTAGTCATTGCAATTATTATTTATATTTAATTATTAGGCTAGTATATTGTATATAGCAAGAGGAAATATAGGAAGTCAGAATGCTTTTGTACATTGTGCTTTTCCTAGTATTTACCAGGTGGTAACAGACAGTTTGTTTGCAACAATAACTGTATTATGTCTAATTATATTATAAAATAACGTCATAACTTCCAGAACAATAATATTAAATTGCACATTATGTTCTCCCGAGTAAAAATCATTCAGGGAAATGAGAAATACCACCCTACTCATACAATAATAATAAACATAGGTCTATACATTGTATTATTAAGCAACAATATATATATTATTATGGTTATAAATTTACTATACAATTTATACACTGATAAAACTAGGTATTAGTTCGTTCATGATATTTCATTAAACGTTTATTATAAATTCATAACGAACATACTACATACATACCAAAACCAAATACCTAATAATATTATTAACGATTCGTCATTAACAACTTCAAAATGAGTCTGAATTTTACGCGTGATACTACAACACTGTCGATTGATGTTTGGTTGTTGATCACGGTCCTAGTCTGATAATTAAAATTATACAACTAGACATTTTGTAAATTGATCGTGAACACATTTATTTTTACCCTATAGGGTATAGAATATGAGTACATACGTTTTGGGACGTTATTATTATTATTTGTTTTTTTGCTCTACAAAGTCGACATGTCATCGCGATTGAAAAACAATCGGGCCTCGGTTAGTTGCGAAACCGACGTCTCCTCCGAAGAGACGGAAGAATGTGATTGTGTCAAAAGCCTTCCTTATAAAGATTGGATACTCAAACAACCAGACGGCACTCAGTATCCGGTACCGAGTACGGAGATGGTGGATGGTGTAAACGCTGCGTTGAGTTGTTTGTTCAAGACGACTAGTGCCAAACCACGACACCGGAAATCCGGTAAGAGCACTCTACGTCACTGACCGTCTAAATTGCGATACGAAATCTCATTATAAATATACGTACCAGGTCGAAGAGTCTTATAACTAAACGAAAGTGAACACGAACATATTTTATAATAAAATATAATAATTTAATTACATAAAATAAACAAAGGTGTAGCCAAAACGTGTTTTATTTCAAGGATGGTAAAAAAATTATGACAATTCTATTTATCAATAATAACCTGACACTGGCGAAATCACATTATCGAGTTTAAGACATAATATTTATCTCGTATATCTTCCAAGTAGTTCGCAACCCAGATTTAGTAAGAAGGTCATTATTGGATTTCAAACAACCTCACAGATTCGAGTGTACACGTATTAATCTCGACTATTTTTAAATTATTTCCTGATTAAAAATGCATACATTTTTTTTTTTCATATCGAAGATTTGAAAATTTAATAAAAAGTCATTTATTATTTTTTTTCAAGCTATATTAAAAAAATTTCTACACCGAAAAGTCAAATTATTTTTTTTATGGCATTTTTTAAGAATTATAATTTAGATTATGTTATTATGATTTAGGGTAGACAACTCGTTTATATTCGGTGGTATTTAATACAATTTTTATTAAAATTATCGACCTTTTTGACTTAGCTAAGTACGTTTTAATTCAAGTTTTATCATATCATCGATAATCAAAATGCGTCACAATTGATAACATGGCGTTGGTATGTGTTACGATAGTGTTATTAGCAGTATTTTTTTTATATAGTTTTTAGGAACCAGATGGGTATCGAATCTGAATTAATTTATTCAACACAAATGCTATGTAAAATGTCTATTTCAAATATTAATAATATAAAATGGTTCGCATCAATGAGAAAAGCTTATTGTTCTTTCCATTTTGTCCTGCTCATATGGAAAATGAATTATTATTTTTTATGTCAGAAATTAACGTGTAATTAGCGTAGTTAAAATTAAAATTCGCATGCTGTTGGTTAAGCCGTTATATCATGACAATGAATATTGTTTATGTTAGAATGGTTGGCGTGCAATATACTGGTATTTTTGTATAGTTTCATCAAGCTAAAAAAAATAAAACAAGTAAAAGAAAAGGGATTGTAATTAAATAGTACTATACTTTTCCAAAATAAATACTTAACATTATTTAGTGTATTATTTTTAATAACCAAGGAAAAATACATTATATAACAACATATTATAATGAAATTGTAATGCAGTTATAATTCAATCATTTTTATTATTATATATAAAAATATTGTTATTATGTTTTAGTTCTAATTTAAAAAATTAAATTTTAACTTATTTAATTAGTATGTTATTACATAACTACAATGTATTTACTATGAATTAACATATACTTTTTTCCAAATATACGTTTTTATCTTTTATGACAATTTTATTTTGTATACTCATAGACTATAGGGCAGTATAAGCTATAGATATTACGTGTAAGGTACAACTTATATTGATTATTTTTTATTGTTAAATTTAAGCAATACAACTTTGTTATTTTTTGAAATATTTCATACATCATAAATTATTATTATAAATCAATTAATTGTTGTACATCGATAGTGTTCAGAACGTAATTAGGTTATAAAAAAAAGGTACACTGAGATGCAAATAACTTATGATCTTTTCTGAACCTTTTTTATGTAAATTATTAAACTTATAAACTGATTAAAATTTCGAATACAAGTAACAGTTACGAACACTTAATGCCTAAGTTAATAATATCAATATTTATATTATTACAAAAATAAATAATGCATAGACAATGTTAATGTTATGTGTGAGTTTGTAGCTTCAATGTTTTCGTAGCACCACAGTAACTTACCTATTTATACAAACCAAAAATACTTATAATATTTTATGAATCTTTGAACGTTACTTAATTTTACTTTACTTTTATGCCAGGTATTTTAGATTCTGAATGAAGTGATGAATGTATTGATTTTACAATGATGTGTGTTTTTTTTTTTTGTTTTGTTTTTTTTTTTTTTTGTGTCTGTGTACAGCATAACTAGTCGAAATAATGCTCCAATTTGTTTGTGGAAATTTACCTTTTTACAAGTAAAAAAGTTCTTCTAATCATATTCACAGAAAAAAAAATAGTTAATTTAGTTTTAATCTTAGTTTATTATTACATTTGTTAATTTGTTATACACTTTGGTAAATAATATTGGTATGTTATTTTCAGATTTCCAAATTTATTTATTTTTATAATTGAATATATATATATATATATTATATAAGTAATATATTATAATTAATGTAATTTTATTTTATTATTTATATCTAAAATATTGAATCATGGTAATTAGTAAGTGTGTGAAGACACTATTCTTATTCAATATTTAATAAAATGGATATTGTTTTTCCGCGAACAATATATTTTTTACATATTAAAAAATCTACATTAAAATTTAAAGGGGTAACAAAACAATTGTTCGTCTCAATGCCATTGGCACATTTCGAGTGCTTACATCAGTTTACGTGAATGAAGGATTTTTTCAATTTTTCATTGTTTCGAAATTACAACTACTACTAACGCATAAACTATTTGTTGTGAACAAATAGCTAAGATAAATGTCACCTGATGTTTTTTTAGAAAAAGTACAGTATTAACATTAAAAAATCATGCAAGTGGAATATTATTTTTTTTTTAATCATTATCAAAAAAATAATATAAATTATTCTCGTGTTTTTAAATTATCTACTTATATGGTACCTATTAATTATTTTAAAAACAGTGTAGCTAATAATAATAATAATACAATAATATAAGCGTATGTTTAACTATCATCCAAATTGAATCTCAATACTGAATAAGCTAATATTATATTTATCTATTTCTAGAAAAAAATGTATAATATTTTATTGACTTCATTAATCTTTTAATTAAGTAAAAGCTCGACATAAGAACATCGATTAAAGAATAATATTGTAAGTAATTTTATAATTCTAAATTACTTTCTACACCCATTAGATATTAACATTAATTTACTTATAATACGTTTAGTAAGATTAAACTGCTTATAAATTATAGAATATATTAGTTTAATTTAAAAAAAAAATCGGAGAAAATCATTAAGTCAACATATATTTATATCTATTCTATATAAATATCATATTATTTTCTAAAGATTTGATTATTACTTTAGTTTATTTTTGAAAAAAATATGGTGTCAGTACAAAACCCACAAAGGCGAAAGAATTTCAAGAGTAATTTAGAAAAAGTTATTTTGACGGTAGGTGGAAAATAAATCTCGGACTGACGAATGACCAATGATTAATAAATAATTAAATCATAAGATGTTCAAGATTATACTATACTAAGATAATTCACAGAATTAATAACTGTTTACTGTCAGAAGTAATTGAACAGAAATCTTAAGTCATGATGAAAGTTATTTGATTTACTACTCAACTTACAACTTATAACCTATCCTGTAAATAAACCAATGAACAACAATCTTGTATGAAGACTTTTGGCTATCTGATTACGATCTTAATGTATGTAAATGGGAACTAAATATATATTATTACAATTATTATATTATATGTCACAATATCGTCTAATAGTTTTGCAAACATTTTAATCAGTAAAGTATTACAATAAAGCACAAATAATAATTATGTATTATACAAAAAAATATAATTGAACGACCTTTATTTGTAAAATCATAAAAATATAATATTTTTAATGACTTCAAACACATACATTTTGACTTGCATTGTTTTAAACCTGCCCTAGATTTTTTTTTTAATTTAAATTATTATGTTTTTTTTTTTTTTTTTTTGAGAACATTTTTCAGTATAGATATATTCATAAGTTACAAAAATAAAAAAAAAAATACAATTTTATATTATAAAACGTGCACATTATTTTAATTATTAATCGATAGTCAAATATATTATTAGTTATTTACATCATTAATAATAAAAATAATATTTTGAAATTTAGCTACCATTACTGATTTACATTATTTTTAATTATGATTAACACATATAAAAATATTATATGAATTACGTTTAACCAATCTGTAAACCAATAATTCTATTTAGGACAAAAGTACTGATTTATATTACCGTATTGTTATAGGTATTAAATGTTTATCGGTGTGTACCTATTTATTTTGTGGATTAAACGATAATAATAATATGGTCTACTTTAAGTCCTAGACGAATATGAATTTGTTGTATTATGGAAGATCGAGAGACAATATCTTGTCTTAATAAAGATTAATTTAGGTATTTGCTTAGTGAATAAATCATTCTTATATACGCAAAACGAAGGAGTAAAATACACACTGAACGAGAACGATCAAAATTCTAAAAATGTTTATGTTTAATTTGTGTTTTGGAATCACATAATAGGACTTATCTTAATTGCTTAATACAATGCAATTTGTTCAATGTTAATTAAATCAGTAAACGCTGTTAGATATACTGTATAAAGTAGAAGCACTAATATTATTAACAGGTGAAGATTTAATGGTTTAATGTCAATGATATATTATTTAAGATACTGATACATAGATCTAGTCAGCTTAGCTATGATCAACATCTTTTAGATATTGAATGTTATTATTTCATTAAATAGTTAAAAATGTACATAAATTGAAAAATACCAAGTATTTGAATCCACTGTAATGAAAGCCACAGCAAAAGTATAATTAAATCAAATATGACGATATATAGATACTTAATACGGTGTTTTAACGCACACAGACGAAAAATATTGCTATAAATATTTATTTTATGTTTATGTTTAATATAATATATATAGAAAGAATAAGAGGTGAATAAATACAACTGTTTTGCAAAATAAATGTAAGACACTAAAAGAGTCACATATGATAAATGAAATATCATTAATATTAAATATTATTATAGGATAAGTTTCTGTTCATTAAATTCAAGATATTATGGATTAACGCATTAAAGAGAGAGCTCAACTGAACTTTCCAACAGAAATTACTCTATAAATATAACTTTATTTATTTTTATATGCATTTATATTAGTCGTTAGTGTACCTAATAGTCATTTACAATATTAAATAATAATACATCTGACTTAATAAATAATAAAAGGCTTTTAGGTATATTTTAGTTATCCATGCTTAATAATTGTACTTTCATTGCACAGTAAATCACTATAATTATAGTGATATAATAGTATACTAAAATGTGTGATACACCTGAAGGGGTCGAAATCATCCCTAAAGTCAATTATTTAATTATCTGTTGAAATAAAAACAAACTTATTTGAATTATTTATTATTGGCCAGATCAAAAATAATCTAAAAGGAGGAAATAATAGTAATAATCCAATGTTATTCATTCCATACATTTTAAAGATTTTTTGTTCTTTATAAAAAGCGCAATTTAATGGGACGCTTGTAATTGTCCATCCAGATTGTGCAACTCTATATTACTAGTATTTATATTACTAGTATTTATTTTAATATTCGTCTACAGGCTACATTATCGTAGCGTTTCTCGTCCTGAGGGTTGTAACAAATTATAATTGGGTCACCAACATAGTTTTATAATTACTAAAATTTGTTTACATTAAAACTATTCACGAGAACCGAGGCACCCGAATAGTTTAGGTTTTGTGTACAATGAATTCGAGTTTTTAAACAACGTTATAATGTAAAATTGTATTTTTATATTAATACTCTAAAATATTTTGTTTTTTGCAAAGATAATGTGTAATTTTTTTGGAAATATTACACTAAAAATGTTGACAAGATTAATAAATTAGACGCTCATATAATATCATTTTCGAAGGCATGAAAATAGACTGATTTATAGATCTAGCCGTTAAAGTCTATTTTTTTAACACATATTTATTTCAAACTTTTATTTTAAATTTAAGTTATGTACTCATATCTCGTTTACAAGATGATATAATTCTAGGTAAATATTTAGGCGTGAACTTTGTTTCGAAATAAGTGCACTGGTAATTCGATCTCTTTTTGCTATTTGATGTCGTTGCCCTTTTAAATTACGTATCCTGGCTTCCAATTCCCAATCTATTGTTTCAGAGTTGCTATATATATGGAATAGAAGTTGATTACGGGATTAAAATATTAATAATTTAATTTCAATGAATTTGATGTACCTAGATTTTTTTTTTTAAGATTCCGTTGTCAATGGCTTTGGTTTTTATTATTATTATTTTCGATTCTTGGTATTACGAGAAGAAGTACCTTACTATTGAATCAGGAGCGTTTTCACGGATGTAATCGTATATTAGTATGACAATGACCTGCTATCTAGTTCTTTTCATCCAGACCATTAAAGAGGAGATTTACTTTTTTTAACTGTTTTTCGTACAATACATAATTTTATATAAATGAAATTCGAGGGTGCTTGGTAATACGATTTTATAATAGCACTATATCTGATTTTTAATAGGTGTTATAGCCATTACTTTTAATAATATCACCCCGCAGACTTCAATATTACTTCTACCGTCTTATACTTACTGATTAAACTGTTATTTTCCATTATTAATTAACTAGGTATCTTGTTGAATAATTTTGAGCAAATGTATTAGTTTATTTCGACTACAAGTCAATATTTATAAGTTGCGATTATTATAGTTGACTAAATAATTCATATTATGAAGTCATACCAATAAAACTATTTTAATTTTTTTGAAGTATAACACATCGTCATCAAAGTAATGACTTTGAAAAATTTTAAAGATTTTTTTCAATTCTCTGTAATATGTCTAAAATGTTGTGATGAAAACTATGCCTTTCAGTTCGTTTAATACAGTAGCAAATCTATTGATACAACAATGTTTTTTTCAGTTTCTGGAATTATCGATCTTTTTAATAAGATGCCATATAACAAAAGAGCAGGACCTTATTTAATTCTCAAAATAAGTTACTTAGTTGTTATACGTTAGCCATTTTATCTACTATTTATATAATTTATCTTTTAAAGATAATCTTAAACTTTTGAAAATGTATTGTCATTTAGCCGATGTTATAAAATTTAGTATCATCGATTAGTATTTAGTAATTATAACCGTATTATATTTCAATGTTATTATAAAACTGTTTATCATTATATTTAGGTTTAAAAATCAAAGACCATTTTAATAATTGATAATAACAATAATTATTATTGTTATTTCTTTTCTATGAGGGTTCAAATTTTAAATATTTAGTATCGCTACCTAACTATTATAATATGTCTGTGTGATAATAGTAGATTAGTATATACTATGTACAAACAAACAAAAATCATATTCATGCAAATATATTATCTGAAAAATAAATACTATTATATAATATATTATGATTTATTATCTAATGTAATTTTATCACCAGAAATATTTGTAGTATTTTTAAATATTATATACTTATACTTTCACTACTAAACATTTTGAATAGTCGCAGGCGGACTTGATTTTTTTGATATTGCTAGTCAACATATTTTATCAAAAGGGGTCACAATGGATAGCACGATATAAATAAAATCTATCTTGGTTGTCATTATAAAAATAACAATTTAATTACTTATTATATATTAACTAATATTCTTAAATTAAATTTACAGCAAATAAAATAAAAATGCTTTTATTTTCGCTAGCACGATTAAACATTTACTTATTAACGTATAAGCAATAACTCGGTTAGTACTACATTGTAATAAATATTATGTATGCATGTATTTTATTTTTGATATTACCTTGTTGGAATTCAAATAATTATTTATGAGTAATTAAATGATAATAATACTATTATGTTCGTCTATTTTAAATTATGGGTCATTTTATTAAAAAACTACCCCGCGTAAGCTATATGTTAAAAAAAAAATCAAGTGTGTGTAAAATCTGTAACACAGGAATTAGCGCTTAAAGTAAAAAAGTTGAGTTAATAGTAAACTTATAAAACTTACTAATGCCTAAGGTTAAAATTGAAATTTAAGAATATCTATACAACGATTAACTAATCGTTAAATTCTTGACTAGTCTCTTTTAAAATAAGAATCTCTCTAACGTTTCATATTTTAAGTAACATTTCTACATTTATATTCCAACATATTATTATTATGTATGCTAACTTATTAACTTAAATTAATTATTATAATAGTACTTTTTTAATCGTTTTCATTACTATGATTCTATTGGTTCGATTTTCGACTAAGATTTAATGATTGATTGAATAATTTTGAATTATTTAAAATATAATAGTTATATGCAAGATAAAATTGTTCAAAAAATCATAAGTTTCATACCAAAAAATAAATGCATCATATTTGAATAAAATACTTAATATTACTACCAAATGATCAAATTTTTCATAATTATGAAATATATGTATATGTCGTATATACATTTACAGACATGAGTTTGATAAAACTAATTTATTTTTATTAAAAGTGGTTGAGAATAAGAAATATGTTGTAATCTTTTTACGTAGTTACTATTACTGTTATAAATTTATACTTATTTAGATTTAGATACCTATAACTTGAGCTTTATCTACGTATTAAATAATGGAATTATGTTGTATGTGCTTACAAGATGCTTGTTAATCAGAATAAATAAATAATCTAAAGTTCACTACTATGGTTTTACGGACCGTAATAATTTTGTAGCAGTATAAAGTATATGAGAAACAATGATAGTAAACTTTAGTCTATTATTTTCATAAAATACATTAATTTTAATATTAATTTACTTACTTTGTTTATTTAAATAATGTGTAATATAATATTACAAGTATAGAAAACTGAAGAGTTTATGTAGAATATTTTTCACTTTCAAACTATTCAACATACGACATTCTATCGTTCTATAAAAATAAAATAATGAAATTGATTTCTTAATTTTTCAACAAAATAATGCAATATTCGCAAGTATATTTCCTATATAATAAAATACAAATAATTGTTAAATATTGCAAAAAGAGCTCTCAATAGAATACAAGGTGAAATCTAAAACTAGAATTACGTTTTAAGTGAACTATTCACTGTTTAGTAGACTAAGACTAGACCATTTTTTGACAAACATATTATATTTCGGTAGTGGTTAATATAATATTTATGATTCGTTTGTACGTTACATACTATAGGTTGATAGTAACAAGAAAAATATTGGAAAAAAGAGGTAAAAGTCATAAAATCGATACATGTTACTGACACAAACAGCTTTAACTGAATTTACGATACCAATTGCTTTAAAGAGCATACTTTGAATTTTTATCAAGAAGAACAAATATTTATCTTGAGATATAATGGATGCGTTGTTAACAACTAAAGACATATAAATAAATGTAAATATATTTTTGGTATAAAACTGAAAATGAATAGCCATTCTAAAAGATTTGGATATAGTTTATTTCGTGTTAAATTCATTTATTTTCCTTTAAAGACGTAATTATTATTGAAGTCTCGTCGTATTTATCTTATATACAAAACTATTTTCCAGGAAGAATACAAAAAGCTAGTGCAATAATATTGAATAATATAATAAATAATGGTTTGACTTTACATATTTACCTATATGCACTAATTTATTGAGAATAACAAACAGGCTTTACATAGTTTCATAAATCATAACATTATAATGTTTTATAATTTCTGTAGTATGATTTTGTAACAAAAAAGTTATTAAGGTAAATATAACAATCTATCTTTAATATACTGAATATAGCTGAAATAATCCTATTACACTGTTTACAGTCAATAAACTTTTATATTTATATTAAAACATAAAATTGTAGACATAACAGTAGATATATAAAACATGCATGTATCTCACATATTAACCGCATAGGTATTAGGCAAAGTAGAATAACTATGTGATTTTTTAAGCTACCACAATAATAAAAATAATAATAATAAATAAAGTTTATATTCACTCGTTACCAAACTTAAGTTGCTTTTTATTAAAATAATTTTAAGCAAAATAATACGGAAAAAATTATAAACACATATATACCTATATATTTCACATTTTTCGTCAAGTTCAGGTTTCTTTTGGTTGGGTTGTTAAAGTATTAAGTATGACGTGATTTGTGTTATTGTTATTAGTGCCTATCGCATATCGAACATACTGTGTTAATACATAATACATTATATTGTTATATAAAAACATATATATTTTAGATATAATAATAACACAGTAATATAATATAAAATATTAACAACCACTACCAGTAATTTTTGAACAAAAACTATAATCGGCCAGCTGTTGACTAATACATAATATGTAACAACATTTTAATGAATTAAAAAACACTGTTTTTCAATAATAATAAGAGAACAACCTACACAATATGAATAGGTTAGATAAACGGAAATTATTATAACAATTAATTAATTTACTAACACTCAACACAATATTAATAACCGATAATATAGTATAGCATATTCAACCTAAATTGTACGTACAATGTGTATCTAACTTTGGTAATTTGAGTACCTATATTAATATGTGTTCGCAATATTAAATTACATGATTGTATATACTACACAAACACGTATATATATATATACATATAATCGAATTACAAAAGTGTATCTATAGGTATGTTTATTCATAGAGTGGTTCATAGAGAGTTTTTTCGAAAATTGCATTATATTCAACGAATAAATTATTAAAATATATTAAACGTACAGACTTATTACTTAAACTCGAAAATATCATAATTATTATAGTATAAGAGATTATAAATTACAAAATTAATAATAATAATAACTGTACAGAGAATCTCGCAACAATAAAATATAATTCAAATAACTCAGATTTTATCCTCAACTAAAGTATAATACGTATATTATATCTTTTTAGTTATTTTATCCAGGTGCCTATACTTAATCATACTTATTCTAATAAATGTAAAAATTTAAATAACAAATTTTAAGTTTGTTTTTAAAAAAAAAATGTATCTTTAATCTTTCTGTTATTCGTATTTCTTTTATAAAACTCAATTTAAATTTATAAATAAACCACAATCAACTTTTGTGTTAAAAATTGTTATTTTCATAAATCATTACTTAAATTTGACAAAATATAGACGACAAAACAAAATATAGATACATAATAAGCCTGTAATAGCATCAGGTAATCTTCAACGACATCTGAACCTAACGGTAGACTAACTGGTTCAATAAATGAAAAATTAAAATAAATATCTCTAAAACGATGCATACTACCTCCACATTAAGATTTACACTATTCAAACGTTTTTTTTTACCTATATTGTAATTCTTGTTTATAATTTATTTAAATATCTAGAAATCTAGGACTCCATAATGAAATAAGACTGTACAGATATTATCTGGAATAAACATTTAAAAATAAAATAATAATTCTAAAATTACGCTTCCGTATCCAAAAAAACTTTAGGTAATTTTTAACAACAAGTTCAAAAAAACAAAAACAATAATCTACAAATCACTTCTTAAACCTATTTAAAAACACGGATTTTAACTTTGAGGCTCGGCCAAAAAATCTAACACGAATAAAATACAAATATTTAAAACACCTCGCTATTACTATATATATAGATATATTACTTATGTTCCTTTCTTTGTCACTAATCATACTTACCACATCGACTTTCATATTATAATAACAACTGATGAAGAAGCCAACATTTTCTGTAGTCGATTTTTTAATAAAATTGTCTTCCACTACAGCTATTCCAAGGTTACATATAACCTAACCCTCCCCGGAAATGCCCGAAGGCTAAAAGGACACGATGTCTCAACCTCCTATAAAACCGTACCCGAATAACCACTATACCCATAATAAATTAATAAATAATCAAAAGTGAAGTGTCACTAATGAGAGGCTTCTTTTGCATTATTTCACCCTATGTATGTCAATTATCAAATATTCTTATTATACGATTTTTGTATGAATGGTTTATCTCAATATAATAATTTTAAAAAAAAGGTGGGGTAATATAAAATTATAATAAAATAATATTTATATTTTGAAAGTTAATCACTACCTATTTTAGTAAAATTATTAATTATGCACAGTGTAAAATACATTTTCATTTAAGTAACAATTATAAATAAATCAAATAATTGTATTTATTCATTCATTTTTATTTGTCTTATGTTATATTTGTTTGTCAAAATAATGAAATAAAATTGTTTGATAAATACAGCATAAAAATTGCAACTGTTAATTTTTACACCCTCTTCACATTATCTTTATTTTAACAGTTATATAAAGTATATAACAGATATATTAAAGGTAATATTATATTAAACTATTGTTTCTACGGTACCATTACGTGCATAGGTCTAGTAAAAAAAAATTGATTGTTTATTTCATTATAATATACCTACATTCTTCATTGACAATTATTTATTCCTGAACAAAAACGTATAAATAAATAACTATATAAATTTTATAAATTATAAAATTCCATAATTAATGTGTTGAAATCTCAGATAGATGGTACAACAATTTTAAAATTTAAACTTTTAAAAAGTTTTATTGATCGCAAATAATTATTGTACTATACATAATATACTCAAAAAATGAAATTTTTTAATTTTTTAATTTAATAACATTAAATTAGTAAATATGTCAACAATAAAAAAAATAATATAGTATAACATTTATCTATTTGCAAGTGATATAAACAATAAAACCGACACATATAAAATACTAGACATTGTATTATGATCGAAGAGGTATTCTTCCCCAGTGACATTATTCGAATAATAAAATCTAATAAATTTGAAATTCTGAGATGTTATTATTTATACTGTCTTTGTAAAAGATTAATGAGTTAACACTGCATAATCAATGAATAGCCTTCAGTTTGCTTTAATGTTTTCACTATCTGTAATTAATTTAAAATTTAAAATTAGAAATAAATAGGTACATATTATTATTAATACGTAAAATTTAGTGAAAAATAATCATATTAACTAGGACCTAAATCTATATGGAAAAATATTATAGAATAAGTAAAGTGTAACAATTTTAAAAATATCCTTTTTTTGAATTGTTGACGTTGTTGAAAAAAAAAATGTTTTAATATTATAATTTAAACTTATTACAAAAATAAATTTGATTGTTATTATTTTTACAAGATTTTACTTTTTTAAATGACTGCATATCTGCATATAATTTTAATAACTTGTCATGAAATAAATTAATTCTATAAAATTTGATCGAGATAAATGCATACATCATTTTTCGAGCACTCGCAATAATTATTATTATTAATTGCACTTTGATGCTCTTGTATTTTGTAGAAATTATTTATAATTCATAACTACTTTTAATTATTGATGTCTATTTATTTATTTATTTTTAAATATATTAACTAGGTATTCTCAATAAATGTGTTTTAAAAATTAAACTCATGCTATTTGAACCTGTCAATGATGACTAGATATACTTGAGCTTATAAGTATGAAATTAACGACTGAGTTCAATAAGTTATTAGTAGAATTAAGAATTAAGCATAACCACTACTTTTTCATTGAATAAAACGTAAGTTTAGTTATGGACAGTCGTCGGACATCCTTAAGTTTAAAAGTGCACTTTCAAGAAAGTTTTACTATGAAAATGTTTTAGTTAACATGACATCCTATAGTTTTTAAAATTTAACAAGTCAACTTTAGTAACTTTATAATGAATTTAAACCATGGTAATAAAAAAACCTTTTAAAGACTATAATGATAGTAATTATATTTTCTTACATCATATAAGTATTATAATTTTATAGTTTATACAATTTTTAAAAATATTAGATAAACATGATTTAATTAAACATAATAATTTAGTAACTTATTATAGTCTTATAAAATTCAATTTTATCATTGTTTTCTTTGACTTCTATAAGTCTTAGGAGCATATTTTGGAGTAGTGAGAAACATGAAACGTGGAATAAATCTCTTACCCCTAACGAGTATAGTTTTTAAATCTTAAATAGTTTAAAACGATTTTTATATCAATAAAAATCTGCGAGAAACAGTAAGTTGCCCCTATATCTTTGTTCTTCAGTTACGCCCGCACTTTAAATTATAACTCGAGTAAAAAATTAAATAAGTTATTTGCTTTTAAAAAATATTAATGATACAATTAATATAATTTACATTGAAGGTTTAAAAATTTTTATTAGAGTCCAGAGAAAAATATATGTTTTAGTTTTCTATAGGTAGATTAGGGTAAGTACTTAAATATATTTGATTGCATACTTAATACATTAATGCATTTTATACTAATATGTTATTTTAAAGTTTATACCAGGTTAACAAATAAAGTTATAACACAACATACGAATGATAAATGTATGAGTTATATTTTTATTACAATAGGTAATTATTTAATTATTTAAGTATTTAAATTTTTTTCTTACATGTTTCTTCACTGACGAAATACTTAATAATGTGAATAACAAAATGTAAAATTTACAAATATCAACCATCATGATCATTTGTTTTTATTTAAAAAATTATGTGATTTATAACATAAATATTGTATATTTTATAGGTAGGTATATCTCCAATTTAAATTGCTATGAAAGTATATTTTCTCAGAATATATAATATTATCGCTATAATATAGCGATAAAATAACACTACATTAACTTATACACTAGGTACCTATACTATTTTGGGTGTAGGCACAGGAAACCAGAATATATATTTTAACTTTGGGCTTAATTAACAACTACGCGTACGTTTTTCTGAACGAACGAACGAAAAAAATTAGAAAAGCCATCTTACAAGTAAAATTGGTGTGTATAGGTATGGTATAATAGGTACCTACCTACCTATCTACCTAGTACCTACATTAAATTCAAAAAGGGAAAGTTTAAGTGCGTAAACAACTGCGCATAGGTATACGTGTGGGGCATATGACCGCTCTATTAAATGCCCGACAATAGCCCTACTACAGACCCAACTGTTCATCGGGAAACGAATGAATACACACTCAGCCAGAACGAAAGAAAAACAAGATGATAAAAGAATATATGCACTAGCGTCGCCCCGTTTTATTTCTCCGAGAACACTACATTGCGGGTGTCTCGCTTCGAGCGAAAACCGTAGTAGGTAGATAGCCGTGAAAGTGTTTGGTTTATGTAGCCCGGGTCTGAACTTTAAACACGCAAAGTCTGTGTTACTTGAGATAAAAAATTGTTTTAAACACTACCCTTAAAATAATAAACTATTCAGAAGAATCTGTTTTGCTGAAATAAATGCAAACCACTCGAAACATGTCTATTAATTTTACACAATCGATGTGGTGATGTACCTGTGTATATTATTTTAGACAACGCATACAAAGATAAATATTTATATTATGTTTTATTTATTCGCGTATCAGATGATAAAGTATTACATTTTTAATATTTTAAAACGATTACTGTATCTAAGTATGCAATTTTATAATAAACAACACCTAAATTACTTAAATCCGTTTTAAGAACAATCCTGTCTTTTCGAAAAGCTCTATTTCTTTTCTACAAACGTCAATTTTACAAATTTTTATAACATCTCTATAGTTTCTAAGTATATTTACAATCATATTATGATGATGTGTTTATATTTGAATGCATTGCTTTTTCGGGTAAAGGAAATCTCCAAAAGTTAGTTCCATGTAAGTATTTACTTAAATCTTTTACTAATTTTAAGTTTCAATCAAGTTTCTGGAAAACTAAATAAAACAACATAAAATCAATCAAAAGAATAGTTTCAATGCTATCTAACACCGATTTAAACAATTTATCAAAAACAACATTGGTATAAAATTGTTATCAAATTATTTACTTTTTACCGGAGTAAAGTGTTTCATAAATATAAAACTTTTTGGAGACAAAACATATGGTTTTTTTTGTATAATTTTAATCAAAATTTTAACTAACTTATAATATAATAATATATTTCCTCATAGTGTGGTACTTTTAGTTTGTAAGAATAGAGTAAATTACTTATCTTTGGCTTAGCAAAAGCGAAATTAAAATTAAAAATAATAACATTTCAAATGCTAATCTATATGAAAATATAATATATATATATATATACAAATTATATAATTAGATAATATACAATTACGTGGAGTTGTTGAAAAGTCTACTGCAACCAAACAATGTAAAACATTTGTTAACATTTAAATAAAATATATTATTGGATTTCCATATTTTCATATTAACTCATAATTAAAATACTTGGATGAGTAAATTAGCCACGTGCGTCAATATTCCATAAATGATGAAAATGCTATTATAGTTATGTATTTTATATTTTGTATGCAATTAAAAATCGAAAATAAATAATTTATTATTATTTTAAAAGGTCAAAAATTCCGTGAATAGTACAATTCACTATATGTCAATTGTAGGAGTACAACAATTTATTAATTATCGAAATATTAACAAAATTAGTACATACGA
Organism: Aphis craccivora; assembly: GCA_009835225.1. Classification (NCBI taxonomy): domain Eukaryota; kingdom Metazoa; phylum Arthropoda; class Insecta; order Hemiptera; family Aphididae; genus Aphis; species Aphis craccivora. Next base: position 25,245 of record VUJU01000861.1, read on the forward strand.
ACACATTTATTTTAGATTTGTTCATAATAATTAATGTTTTGTATCTAGTAAGCAAATAAAAAAATATATCAAATTTAATAATTATTTGCGTGGCCGCATTAAACATATTTTAAACTTGATTAGCTTTTGATTGACGTTACTATATTTTATAACTTATATTTATTATTTATTGTATGAAAATTTAATATAAAGTATATCAAATTATAAATTGAACTCAAATGTATGTCATAGTCAATAAGTATTAAAATTACTGGTTCATCATGGAAGAGAAGAAGATAATTATATTTTATTTTCGTAATCAATTTTTAAATAAATTCTTTAATCGCTTATTCTACACAATTAATATCTTTATGTTTTATTTGAAACATACTAAAAAATATTTAGTTTTATGAAAAATGTTGACCAATGTACCTATAAATATGTGTTAATAATATTTTAGTATAAATAATATAAGTCTATGTGTATTTTATAGGAAGCAATATTTTATAATGACTCAGTGTGACAGGTTAATATTCGTATGTATTTGGAAATAATTTCATAATTTCATTTTATTTTATTTCATTTTTTTTTTTTTCATTACATTAAAGCCACCTCTTATTATTATTTCTAAGCAGTTTATTGGCTTTTGATATTTGAATAGCAGCCTAATACTTTTTTAGACATTATGATGATATTATACTTTAATCTAATAAGTAATAACAAACTAATTTTTATGTTAACTATTTAGTAATATAATCGTGTTTATAATAAGTAGGTAGATGAATTTTTAATTTCTTGCATATCTTAAAATATTATTATTCATTGCCCCTCTAATCCAAGTATAAAGTTATTACAAAGTTATATAATTAACAATAGGTTATTACGTATTTATTTAAATGGGTGGAGTCCAATTAAAAACACACTTACATCTAAAAATTAAATAAACTAAAAACTAAAAATTCTACAAAAACAATATTGATTAACCATTATAGTCCAAATATAATATATTTTATATATATATATATATATATAACAATAATCATATAGATACTATAACACTATATAATACCTAGCACTTCTTGTATAATAGTACTATAGTCCATTATTTAATAAATAGGTACCATATAGTCTACAAATAGTGTCAAATAATATTAATATATTGTATAGATGTTTCTTGAGGTATATTTTTAAGAAGAATGGCTAACGAATGTCGAGATGGTTTCTTCAGGATAAATAATGTGTGCGACTACAAAGCTGCCAAGAAAAGGCTATTTCCTCCATCGGAGAACTCATTTAGCTTTGACGCAATCGTTGATAATGCTTATAAACAACAGTAACAAAATTGTATTCGAGGTGAAAATGAGATAAAATATTTACCTTATTGTGTAGTTTTGACACGGTACAACTTTTTGTTCTTTGTGTTTTTTTTTATAAAAATATATAAATACATTACATAATATAATAGTTTATATACAATATACATATACATATAAACACAAATAAAATCATATCTGGTCGATGTATTTTGCTCTTTGGTTACATATATTTTATTATCATTCATATTTCAATTTGAATCAATGTTCATATCGACACAAGCATATTCGACAATATCGTTTCTTTTTCAACGATTCAGCTGCAAAATAGACTTACAGTGATTTGCTTGAGCGTATTTATAATTTATATTATGGCTCACGTCTCAGATTCAAATAATATTCAAAATTATCCGAAATATGTTAAACAGTTAATTACATTGGTTTTATCGATTTTGTAACTACTCCGCCAAATACATCCAACGTTCATATTTTAACATAAAATCTTAAATTTTACGTTTCGTTAAAATTGTTTTCGTACTGTAGATTTACTTGTAAGTTATATCCTATTTAAATAAGAAAAAACAATGAGAAAATAATTTGGAATTTTATAATCTAAATGATGCGCTATGTCAGCTCTATTCAGTCATACATATTTTTCTTTTTAATTTATACGCTTCAGTTTTATTAATCATATTAATTATTTCGATTCTTTGGTTTATTTTGAATTTATAAATATTTGAACGTAATTACTACTAATATAACGACTGAAAAATCCCTACAATGTCAATAACTTCCAATCGAACGTATAATATACGTAACCGTAATAATTTATCAATAGCCACCGTGTTTTTACCTGTATAAAAATTAAATATATTAGTTGGTTAAAATATTATAACACATTGATATACTATATACTACATATATATATATAGCTATATGTACATACTTTAATTCAAAAATATATGAATAATATGTGAAATATTAAAATATAAGAATGCTAACAAATCGCTTATAAATAAAAAAATCGTAAAAAATCAACGAAAGCAGATAGATAAGTAATAGTTAAGCAATCGATCAATTCACACTAATAATATTGTAGCTAAAAACATAAAATTGGTTCCATTAAGGGAAATAAGCTTACTCTAATATGTTTTGTTTATGTTTTTCTATAATAAATTATAATATATTTTTCAAAGTTCACAATGAAAATACTGTGGATTTAATTTATTTGCCATTGACCATTTATTATTCAGACTTGTTAGTACACATTGCACTTTAAAATTATTTGGAGGCCCAATGTACTTTGCTCATTAACATTATTTTTCGTTAATGGATTGACCATCAACACTTACAACAAAAATAAATCTAATTAAATTTCTAGCTGTAGTGATAGTATTTAACTGGGCCATAAGGAATTTCTAATGTACCGACCCTATAATTAGAGCCGATTTTTTACAAAATGTTGAACGATTAGTCGACATAAGAAATAAACGTCTCGTTGATGGTAAAACAAGGTTATTCATGGCGAAAAATTAGCCTCGTGTCCGTCATCCGACGTCTGGATTTTCATCTATCAATCAAACCACAATTTATTTTACACATAACTTACTTAAAAACATTTCCCCGACTAGCCCGTAACTTTCAAACCAAATCATTCAATTAATATACATATGATGAATTGCTAAACAATTTTTCATATTTTAGTTATCATTTTAAAAGTAAAAATAACAACAACAAAAAAGTGGACCATTACAATTTATTACTTAGTAAAATGTATTTATTATATTTTAATTTTAAAAATAGTGCACCTACTACCTTGCCCCAACATCAAACCATCTTTAAGAGTATTTACGCAAGCTCCCAGTATCATATTATTCTACAGAAAAAGCATTTTCTTGTTTTAAACAAATCAAAAATAATTTACTTTTTTCAATGCTAAAAGACTGATAAAATCTATTGGTGATAATACCCATCAAGTTAACAAACTTTTTTAAAGATTCAGTAAACTCGATAGGAAGACACTGTGATTATGAACAATAGTCCACAGAGTCAATTTATACTTTTTTATCTAAAAAGATGGTTTTAGAACTATCAATAAGTATCAGGCGCATAGATATTATATGAATAAATCATTAATTACTGTGAATATTCATTAAACGGAAACCAGTATTTAATTGTTTAAATTTATCTCAATCGTCTTCATTATTAACTATACATAATTAACTCTAAGAATTTATTGATATGTTAATTTTGAAAATAGTTTTTGGTATGAATAGGCAATTAATAATAGGTTATAAAAATCAAACTATACATTTTTTAACCGTATAGTTCACTGACTAATTCTGTCTGTCGACAAGTCAAATAAATCATGGTCGTGTAGAAATATTTGAAAAGGAATAATATATATTTGTTTTTAAACACCAAACGAATAAAATTCACAACTTATGATATCTAAATTAATTATAAGTACATTTAATAGTATTCTTAGTCAATTAAAAAAAAAAAAAATTGGAATGTATTATAGTGTTGCGTTGTTTATTTTTGTACTTATTATTTAGTTAGCTGTACTTATTATACCCAAGATTTCTTTCACTCTAAATTAGCAAAATAATTTTATTTTTACATTTTTCCATATCCTAACAGTAATAATTTTTGTTTAATTTTAATTTTATTTTAATCAATGTACTTAAAAAAAAAAAAAAACACAAAAACGATGATTATGTTACTAATTAAACTAACTTAATATACAAATTTTTTTTACATAAAAATTTTTAAATGTGTACAACATTTTTATTTCTTTGATACTTTTATACTATAAAGTATTAAATTTATAATTAAAATTATTTTTAATAGATATACATAGCATTATTTTTTTATTGCTTTTGACAACAATAAAGTTACATCGTGCTCTTTAATTTTTACTTTTACTTACATAAAATTATGTTTTGATTTAAAAATTATATAAATAGAAGATCCATAAATGTGACCAATTAATTATTGATATTTTTTAACCATAATTTATTAATCCATAAAAATTATCTACAAGTTATCAATAACTAATAGACTGGTTTATACTTTTATAGTAAGTTATATTAAATAATTCAATTTGTTTAAGTTTTCTGCACGTCTTTATTTAATATTTATAAAAATTATTATGGCAATAAAGGAATATATTCAACTGTCTATTGTCACTCGTCAGTTGTCGACCGAAAGTATTAAACACTTAGAACTATATTGCACATGAATCACTAGCTAGCTACATTTTTATTTTTTTGCTAAGTAGAAAATTAAACTATACAATTTAAGTTTTATGTAGACAAATATCATGATACAGAAAAGAATAAATTGGTATAATTTAATTATTTATTGATAACATTGGTATCATAGAATTAGTTTTATCCAAAATATTTCTAGATTTTGTATGCCAGCTACATATTGTGTTACATCTATAACATCAAACAATTTTATTAAATTTTAATTTAGTTAAATTTTGAAAAATCTATGTAACTTTATTTCATTGATTTGATCATACATCTAAAAGTATATAATATACAATTATGTGTATTTTTAAATATACTTAAAAATACAATATGCATTTTGGGTCTATATTATTGTTCTAAAGTAATAAAAGACTTATCAAATGTTTTATTTGCATTTTAAAAATCATTAATCAATAAAACACTACTAAAAATAACACTTTAATCTGTTAAAAGCATTGCTAGTTACTACAATCAATTAAAAAATTGTTAGGTTGTTATTTTAAGTTTGTTTTGTTACTACTTATATGACTTTTGATATATATATATATATGTGTGTGTGTGTATGTGTGTGTGTGTATGTGTGTGTGTGTGTGGGTACTGGGTATATTTATATAAATAATATGTTTTATGCAGTCAATGTGACGTGTTTCGTATTTATTAATTGAAGACATTGAAGGCAAAAAAAAAATCATGTCATACAACAGCGCAAAAATCTCAGATAGTCATTTAATTCATTTTTTTTTTTTATTATTATTAAATTTAGAAATCATTCAAAAACGCCAAACGTATAATCTTAATCTATAAATGTATTCTCTGATTAACATAGATTACCTATTGGCTATTGTATTATGATAATTATATTATATCGTTGGTACCTACCTCCTTAGTAAGCATTTGCTGTCCTACAGTGAAAATGTATTCTACTAAAACATTGTACATTAATACTTTAGGTTATGCGAACTGTGAAGATACTGTTTGAAGAAATATAGTTTCTTTTGAATTAAGTACATATATTTTTATTCTAATACAATTACGTGTTTAAATATATTATTTAGATAACAGCTGCGTTCGATACCAAACTCTAGTAGAAATGGCTAATTTTAAAACGATATTTATTATATAAATTATTATATTGATGATAATACAAACATTTAGAATCGGCTATTTTTACCAATTAATATTTTTCCCATGTAATTCAAATAAATGTTAGGCATTTTTTCCTTATTAATGTTAAAATACATTTATTTTCTACATCGTGCAATATGCTTCGAATACTCAGCAAATGCAAATCCGGTTGTGAAAAATCATTTGAAAATATTTGTGAATTATAGATTTATAGCTGATTTGAAAACAGACCCTTCCTTTTTGTACACATCAATAATTTAACGCACCAAAGCAATCTCGTGTCCAGGGCAGAAAACGATGTTCAAAAACCGAAAATGCTAAATAAATCGATTCAATATAAGACGAGATATAAATATCATTACTATTATATATTATATTATTACACGTGATAATAGGTAGTTAAGTCACGCGTCTGACTTACATCCACCCCATCGTAACAACAATATCTCATCTATATACCGTTTCAAATAGGTCCTTATATATACTATAATAAAATATATTCCGATGGTGTATGATGTATACAAGTATTCTATGAACGTAATAATATTATATAGTATTAAAACAATACTAATAAACAGTTGCAAAGGTGTGCAGCTATAATGCCGCTATATAAAATTATATAATAATACACTTACATCAAAATGTTATATATTCCAATTATTGAGATAACACGATTATTATTTAAGTCACCCCTACTACATTAATTTGAATTATTCTCATGTATTGATAAAAGTGTACCTATTTTTTGTTGTTCGTTAAAAATACCACTGGTAAATTCTTTAAAAATTATTTTAGTAAATCTCACAAACAATTAAACGAGCATTTCTCGTAGTTACGGTTAATTTTGATGTCACATGACAAGTGTTTTTAAGTTAAATATATAAAACAATTTTTGTCCATAGTAAATTCAAACAGTTTTAACTTTTTCAAATAAATATTTTTCATTGCCATCTTAATTTTAACACACAGTATGGATTTCGTGCATACTTTTTTGATATAGATGCTTATACACAATGTGCGTCGTGTGAAGGTAATAATTTTTGAGCCGAAACATTAGTATTGGCATACTATAATATATATATTTATATATAGATATTTCACATTGTATAACGTACATTATTGCACGGACAGTAATTGTACAACACGTATCATATAAATATAACACAGATGGGTAAGAAAATATCTAAGATTCTTTAGGGTTAACCTAACGGCTGCGAAGAGAAGATACTTAAACAACGTGCATTGTGGCAAAATGTCAGTCTTGAAATTAGAACGTTTCACCAAAGGATATTATATTATTATATTTATCGTTATTAAGAATAAATTAAAAAACTTATGTGAGTGTTGTTGACCGACAATCATTGTTATTTTAACATCAAAATGAATATATATATATAATTTACTTTTATACTCAGTAATGTTGTGTGTTGTTATATATATATAATTTAAATCAAGTGGAAAAATAAATTAATAAACTTTTAAATTGTATTCAACCTCTAAAATAATGTTTGAAATAGGAAAAGGAAATGTTTCACGATTGAAAAATTCAATTTATCGGTAATTAGTTAAAGAAATTATTTCCCAATATATATATATAAACAAAATTGTAATGAATTAATTTTTATAATCTGTAAATCGTATAAATAGAAAAACATGTTTCTTTAGTCAATCAACACAATTTAATTGCTTTCTTAAACTATAAAAATTATTCTTTCGTGAAGTGTATGATGTATTAAAAAAAATATTTTTAGTTTACTCATTTTGTTCTTGAAAGTAATCTATTTTACAGTCATAACATGGTATCAAATTTGATGATTGATGAATGAAGTGATATCATTTTAGTATATGTTGTTAAATGAAATTTATTTTGGTTTACATTTTTTTTGGTTTCTGTATTTCATAATCTAATAATATATCTAATTTATACATTTTTTGAAATAACGGAATTCTTAAAACTAATAATATATTAAGTAATTAAAATTTCTATAATCTTTTAAATGATATTAGCTTATAGTAATAATTACAAGAAAACATATTCAACAAGCAACTGTAAAATTAAATAACATATAAAAATATTCCAAATAAAAATTCCACTTTTTATTTCTATCACATCTTCGTTCATAGTATATTAAAAGTAGTAGCATGGTAAATTTGACTCTTAAAAAATTTTTTTCTATACTGAAGTTAGTGAAATTGTTCAAATTTACCGAGTATAATACATTATACTAACCTAACCTACGTATATTTAAACATTCCTAATAATATTTTTGAAACAATGGCAAAAAGTTTTACCAATAACTTGTTTGGTCAAAATAATATTATTAATACAATTCCCTTTAAGTTTTTTTTTTGTTTTTAATAATTAAGAAATCATAAATAATTATATTGTTTTAAACAAATACAATAAGTATTTCAGAAATCAGTTTTTGGTTATAATGATGTTAAAGTTATTTATTTTATAATTTGATTATATTTCCTCTAACTTATTACTTAATACATTATTTAGTATGTAAATAAATAATCGTGATTTTAAATATTGATTATTAATAAACTAACATAATATTATAAAATATGATAACATAGAAAAAATTTACGAGTATTGAAAACATAAATAAAAAATTGTATTATTTTTTATTATTATTGATAATAATTACCTCGGCAACTAAAGTCATTGGTTATAAGAAGTTTAACATAATTATTACATTTGGGTATAAATTACTACACTTACTTATGACTTATAAGTTATAAGTATAGTGAGATAAAAAGGAAAAATATAAAATAAAATAATAATTATAATAATTATAATACATATTATAATTGTACTATTTAAATAATTGTAAAACATTTAAAGGTGATCAAAAAAATTATCATTTATATATCTATAAATAGCTATTGAATTCATACAAAATGTTAAAATAAAAATTTTATTTCTGCGTATTACGAACCTATTGAGTACGTTTTCATTCGATACATGATCTGTGAATTGTTTAATGCCTAACCTATACCTAGATTAATTCACAACTGTTTTACTCGCTGCCCGAAATTCCGTCCGAATAAAAACTTCAACGATCAGGTAAATGTTACTCCCAAACTTAATTAATCGTCCAAAGAATTTACATGGCTACTAGATCGCTACCTATATAAACGGTATTGTTTATCTACAAAGACTACTAAAAACTACCTCACTATTGCTAATTACTAAATAGGAATCTAGACTTGGGAACAAAGTTAGTTCGTATAATTCGTAAACAACAAACGCGAGTAGTTGTGCCAAAATTTACCCACGTAACTAAAGCGAAGTGTAAATATATTATTAGTCTACTTTGTTCTTGACTTGAAAAATTACCATTTAATGAACTTTGCTGACTTATTGTATGTATTGTCTTGAATATAAGTATATCACAAATATCTAAGGAGCGTAATATTCGTTTCTATGATCATTGATCACCCATACAATTTTAAGCTGCACGTTTAGTACTTAATTTTTTTTTTTATCGATTTTACATTATTCATGACAATAAGTTAATAACATAACAGAAAAAAAATGTATCTAATTAAAACTGCAAATATTGGCGATAGCGTCTTGACGTTACTAAAGTACATATTAATTGAAGAATGACCCATGACTTGAAACAAAATAAAAAAAAATGTTATCATTCTATCATCATAAATTTAGTATAGTGACATAATGTTTTAATTTTTTACTAAAAAATAATAAAAAATATTATATATCCATAGAAAATTAATCTTAATGAGTTATAATTTTAAGGAATATCAAACTCAAGTGTATGATCGTTTAATTTTGACTTGTTAATTTTTTTACTTTGGTTTTGATAGCTTTTCCTTATTTTTAACAAAATGTATGAGATTTTTATTAATAATTTCTAATAATAGTACAGTAAATTAGGTGATTAAAATATATATAAAATGTATATATTACCATATGGACTGCAGTTTAGTTACAGACATTAGTTGAACTATTTATTGGCAAATACATACTTAATATAATGTACCTAAATGACTATAAGAATTGATTCAACATTCAAGTGTAGAAAAGATTTGTACTTATTGGTTTTGTAATACTGTTTCTCTTTCAGCGTACGTTTTTATGGATATACTATTGAAAGAGTTTCAAGTAGTTAAGTAGTACTTTTAAAAATCTAAATTGAGTCTCGGTGGTACTTCGATAAAGTCGTTTTTAGATTTTTAAAACGAAAGGTAGGTATAACCAAGTACTTGAAAAGTTGAAACACGACTGGTACTCTTTAAGGTTTTCTAGTAACTTTTCCAAAAACAATTTAAAAACAAATAATAATACCTCGTGTAAGTTAAATTCAAAAATATGATAGTTTCATTAAGTTTTTTTTTTTGTTTTGGGTCGCTTTTACCAAAATTTGTAATTGGAAGTTTTAAAATTTGACATTTTAAAACAATGATTACTTGTATAATATTCTTTACGTTTAAAAAAACTTTTGTTAAAATATCTTTTTTCAATCACTTGCAATTATAAAACTATAATATACCTATAAAACCAAAGTTTCGATCAATGTCGTGTTTTAAATTTAGTGATTTATCATTGCTATCAAATTTGAAGAAACCTGTATGTCACTACTCACCGGACAGGTTTTATTTTAATTCGATTGGCCAATCCATCTTCAAATAATATAACATTAGTATCAGGTGTGAATTTCTGCTATACGTCTTATTTAAAGTTTTGATAAATGTCAATCATAATAATACAATATCTTAAAATATAAGATAATAACCAACCATTTGAAATTTTAAAATTATATTATTGTATATTATAAATTATTATTACCAGTAAATCGACTTGAGAATTAGTAATACTTGGAAATTATTACTACAAAATTATATACTTAAGTGAATAATAATTATTTTTTTTTTTTTAACTTAAAATATTTATTCCTATAATCAGTTACACTTTGAACAATTATAAGTGTACGCTATAAAATATTTTATGGCAAAAGTGACAGAATAAAGAAACCTTCTAGGGAAGACACTTTGACTGTTAGTAAATTATAATTACAATTACAATTATTAAAATGTATTTACAATATTAGGGTATTAAATTTGAGGCGAGTAGATCCCGAAATCACCGCATTTTTAATCTTTTTTTGTGGAGAATTACCATAAATATTTGCTGACTCAAGACCCTTTTATTAAGAGATTTGCATGACTAGGTAGATTTGAAGTTAAATCGTTTGAAGAAGGTTCTTGCTACATAGTGTCAAGATCATTATGTAGGAACCGCAGACTGGTTTCAAACATAAAATGGTGCTTTTGTTATAGGACGGAAGGTTTTTGATTGGAAACGTAAAAACAATATTAATAAAAAAAAGTAACATATGGGTATACCATGTTAAAAATAAGACAATTTTTTTTAAATGAATCTTTACATAAATTTGGCACGTAGAACTACTAACTCTGGTTTGGTATATACTTTATTAATATAGAATTCATTGGTTGCGATTTATTGTAAATCTCTTTGTATACTAGTTAACTATCGGGCCATAATATTGTGACTCTTATGTAGCCAAATAATTTTTTTCAGGGAAACCACAAATCAAAACTATTTATCGTGAATGCAGGACGATCTAAAATCTTTTTATAAGAAAAAACTTTAATAAAGATTTTTGGAAGTTGTATTTTATGATATATACCACATATTATTATTATTATTTTTTAATTTTACATTTTGGATTCACTTCTCGATAAATTTAAATAATGAAAGAAACAATATTATATAAATATTATTATATATTGAGATATATATAATATAGTATTATGCCTATATTATTATCTAATCAAACACAGAGGGTAAAAATTTCACAAAAAAATTTCAAAGTTTACTGGGACGAATCGATTGCTGTTGACCACTCCCAGAATTCACCGCTGTGAATATTTGGTTGGTTGTTTTTTTTTTTTTTTTTGAGGGAGATGGTGGCCTCGACGAGTATACTATAAAACAGATTGCGGTTGTTCCTGGTGTGGCAAGATTGGACGCCTTTACTTTATAATAGTGTGGAATATACGATTGTGCACGATTCTTATAGTGCGTATCTTTTTGAAGTGCACGATTGAGCGCGTATACCGTAATAATAATACCTAGCTATATATTCTTATTTCGTACACTGTTGTGAAATTTTCCACACACGATTGAACGCGTAACACATAAAACTGTAGAACCGCATTTTATATATTATGAATCAATTCGATTAGAAGTGTTATGGTCTTAAATATATCTAGCTTTTGTTATTATTAATATGATTTATTTTTTAATTATTCGTCATACAAAATCTCACAATTTTTTTTCTTATACCTATATGTATTAAAAATACATAGGCGCTACTTTTTTTTTTTTTTTTGTACATGCATTTTAAGTTGGAATTTTCACCAAATTCATCAAAATCGTAAAAAATTTCAAATTTTGTGGTTTAAAACTCATGAAAACTTTTCATTTTTTATCTTAGTCTAGACCATTTAATACACCTATAATAGTAAACCAGTCGATAAATAATATATAGCTGAGCGGTACCACTTAACTATCTTTTTAAATTGAAAATGAAAATCATCCGATTATCCTATCATATTATTTATATTTTATAGCTTTGTCGATAAATAAATGGATGCGGCGCTAAAACTCAGTGCACAGCTTTAACATAAAATTGATAATTCGCTTATTTAGGAAGTCAGATAACGGTCGTAGTCTTTTGTAACAGAAATTATTTCGTCCGTAAACAGTAAGTATATCTAAAAAAAATGTACACGTATATTAACGTCATACTAATTTTTGTGGTTAACCGTTTAATAAAAAAAAAAAAACAAAAAATAAAAATATATAATTTTGTCTATTATAAAATGCACTCAACCTTGTGTCAAATAATGAAATCTGTTTCTAAACACGTTTATTATATTTATAGCTACAGTCGTGACAATAAGTTTGATGATTTACTATAGCTTTACCCAATAATATAACATACAGTAAGCACACATTCGGGTGTCATCTGTGCACAAGTCATGATCTACACTGAAGTCCTAATTTTCAAGATGACCCCGAGACAAAGGGTCTTGGAGGTCTCTTGGGGCAATTGCCTCGCGATACTGTTATAATCTCTACTTAATATTTATTTTCTAAGCTCAGTAGATACTCAAGAATTTGAAGCGTAATAAGTGTCACAAACTATGTCCGAGATGCTCGACAGTATTATTATATAAAAGTTTGTTTCAAATAGTGTATAACATTATTATATACATGCTGTAAGATATGAGTACGGTGGTCAGTTTCCCTTTCGTGTTCTCGGAAAGGCGAGAGTGGTGTCAAGGGGACACCGTAGTAATGGACCCGTAGAGATAGTATCCCTTTTTCGTTCAGACTCATTCGATGCTTCAGTGTTGAAATTCCACGTGACTGTCGACTGACTAGTGGCTTATCGATTCACCGTGAAAATAACTGCATCGTGTACAGAATTTGAAAACTTATCGTTCTTTAAATTATTAAGATTTGTATATTTTTATTTTTTTCCTAGCCTGTTAGTGTTCTCGTTAAAATTTGAAAAATAAATTGATAGCCTACAATTGTATGTGAACCATCTGCTAAATAGTAAATAATGAGTGATAAGCTTTACAAAAATACTTATTGGCGGAGTAAATGATTATGAATAAGTATATTGATATGATATACTATAATCCAGAGATGTGACAGTTACCTATTGTTCTTGATATATAACATTAATTATTGCATAATTCGTAGTTATCTAAAATTATGTAGGTATATAAAATTGTATGATATTTTGTATATTTTATATTTACAACAGATATTACATTAAATGAATAATATTGTATGAAATATGTAAATAGGTACTGGGAAATGTATATTATGAATTATTTAAACGTAAAAGTATATGTTTTATAAAATATGATGATAAATTATTTTGGTACAGCGGTGAACATTATTACATAGTATTTTAGCAGGTACCTATTTTGAACATTAAAAAATATATAAAATGTTTGATACAATAGTGACTCATCAATATGAATAAATTATTCAAGCAATCCAATAATGGATCAATATTTTCATTTTACTTTTACACCCTTTCCTAATCACTTCACAATAAAAGAATATTCTTACGTACTCGTACAAAGTGGCCTAAACAAATACAATTTAATTGTTGTACACGTCTTGTATACGTAATTGGAAAATGTTTTATACATTAAGTATATTCTTATAACACATATATATAAAATAAAACGTCAACTATAATATTACGAGTAGGAATTAACAATTCAAATTGTACATATTTCGACGAAGAATAAGTACTGATAATATTCTTATGTTTACACTTAACATAAACGATAAACAAACATTATTAACTTTAACAAATATAATACAATAATAATAAATTACCTATGTATAACCGAGCAATGAAAACGAGGGATTATTTTATGATATGAATACAACTTCTATAGGTGTGAAATTGTATAGAATCATAAAAACAATTATTTTCATGTATGAATAAACTATAACTGCAGTATCACGTTATTATAATATCTTAATGATAGTTCTTGTTAGCAAAGTACATGGTATAATACCAAGTCATTCCAAAGTCAAGGCACTGCGTGATATAATACAGATTTACGAAACTTGTTAAACGTACAACTTTTAAAGTGCTAACATGAACTATATTATATATTTATGTACGTGTGTCTCGGAGGTCCCACTAAGCAACATGACTTTGTTACTCTTTCAGGACCTAAATGCAACGAAAAAAGTTTGACATAGATAGAAAAAAAAACACCAGCCACCAGGTTATTGGATAAGACGCGTAATGACCGGCAAATAACCCCGAACATCTGTCTCGGAAACGATAAACTTTTTATTTAATATTCGGGCAGCACTATTGCACACACAACTGTTACACTACGATAAGTTTATCATGTAGATAAGTCTTGAATAAATAGAAATGTATTCAAACAAAGCAATTTCGCGGTAAAGGTACGTACAATGTATGTATGTATACAATATATTATACTACGATGGCATCTAAAAGGTGGACCGTAAAATATAAACGCAATCGTAAAAACAAATCGTTTAGTATTCACTACTTTAAATTGAAAATGTACCTACATTGCGGTGTATATAACAATAAAACCCCATAGAATCATACGTGGGATTTCGGGTGCAATATAAAACGTAGTAACTTTTTGCAGGCGGTTTCACTTTAATGTAATCCTCTAAAACCTCTGTGAGCAAACAATATTGTCCTCCGTAGAAGAGTTTCGCGAAAATATGACGTAGGTCATTTTATATATTATACAATATTAATTAAATATATACGGCGAAACTATAAACTAAAGGAGATATCGAAAAATATCGATGTCCAATAGCATTTGATCCTAAACAACTGCAGGAAATAAGATTTTATTGCCTGCATGTCGTATTTTCATTAGGTTTCTAGAAGAAATTAATTCTCTATATCATAAATATATTTTTTTAAATACGTAAAGTTTTAATTTTTATGTTCTACAATAATTTTTGAAAAAAAAAATGTTTATGTGAAGATAACATTTCGAGATTATTATGATTTTGTGATACACTAGAAAAAAATGGGTGTAAGCAGGATATTCCAACTAGACATTTTGAAATCTCCTTACTCAAAATTACTCTACTACTTACATAATAGTGTAATTATTTTATGGATGTATT
Source organism: Aphis craccivora (assembly GCA_009835225.1). Lineage (NCBI taxonomy): Eukaryota > Metazoa > Arthropoda > Insecta > Hemiptera > Aphididae > Aphis > Aphis craccivora. The sequence continues at coordinate 40,646 of VUJU01000861.1, forward strand.
TATATACAAATAACAAATTAGAAAAATTTTAATTTTACGTATCTACCAATGTTGGGCGACCATCATATTATAATATGTGTCCGATAAAGTTTTATTAGTTTACCTAGATCGTATCTACCGCAATTAGTCCAGCCGCCACCTTAACATTGCTCATTAAAAGTCTATTTTATAAATTATTACTTATAACCAACATTTCCCATTTGTTATACATTTATTAAAGTTATTCCAAATATTCCCATATTTGTAGGTAAATAACGTAAATAACCGGATAATATCATTATTTTACGATAAAATAAAATTTACCGTAACACATATAGAATTTATTTTTATTTCTATTAATTACAAAAACACTTCATAAATCATTTTCTAATACCCGTAGTAAAACATTCATTATCTTAGTTGTATTCTATTCTGTGGTTGTAGTCTACCCTAAACCGTTGACAAAAACGTCGTAAACTTTAGATACGTAAATAAGTAAAAACTGACATGAACACGTAATATAAAAACAAAGGAAAAACACCATTCCAACTATTGTTATTATTTATTAGTTTAATGCATTCAGAATTGTTGCACGACTGAATCACTCCAAATATTCGCTACATGAATTGTAGCGTAAAGTTATCTTTATACCTATACATTTTGGTGTAATGGAAAAAAAACTGAAATAAAATAACACAATAAAATGGTTTATTTCGTGCAGCTTGTTCGTAAACCACAATCGACGGTTCGGTTTTAGGCTGTACAATTAGAGGTATGATTTTAAAGAAAATTTTCAAGTAGCTTAGCATATAATTATCAGCATTGTTGTTGTATTAAATTTCGAGGAGTGCTTAAGCTCTGGCTTCTGCTTAGGTGTCAATGAGAAGGATATTTTTTACGGCTATCAATTGTAAGCGAAGGTTTAATTTTATTTCGGTGGCATGGCGACCAACGAGTATGCCAGACGAAAAGACGAAGAATAATAATAAGAAAAGAAAAAACGGAAATAAATAAACTTTAAGAAAACACCGGTGCTGCGCTTTCCATTAGAATTATAATATTTTATCTACTTGTGCAAACAATACCAACTCGCACGACGACTATATTGATCGAGCTAACCTACTGTGATTTCCTTTTGGAGTGTGCCTACACTGTTATTCAACTGGGACTGTAATTATGATATACCACGAATCACAATTATTATGGTGACATTCTGATTATCAAAGTCGGGTAACACGGTATTCCGTTAACCCCTAGAGTTCCGATCTCTACCTTTGAAAACAACATATTATTGGTTAAAGGGTATAACATAATGTGCCAAAGTGTGGTACAAGATAATATAGTATATATTAATTATCTGTTATACCAGACACTGCCCGCGTTATTAAACTACGACGCGTCTGATGTCAAATTACTCAAATTTACATCACCAAGGTGTACTAAATACGTATGAATTTATGTGCATTAAACCCTACAGAGTATAAGCGTGAAATTTGTGCGTCTATTTATCTGGTTTTCTACAGTATAAATTTTATGTTTAACCGCGTTACGATGCCACAGGTTAGATTGACCGACGAAGAGATTGTCATTGTTTAAAATCGACGAGCTCGTCTATTTTTTTTTGGATTTTCTTTCAATTTAACACGAATTTAATGGCAAACGAGATGTAATCGGACAGCAGACGGCGCAAGTCTAGTATACGACACAGTTTTCATACTGAATTAATAGACAATAGTATTTTTGGCAACCCGTGTGGAAGTGTGCATAATATTTTATGTAAATATTGATTGTCGTATTAGATGTTTGATAGAACATTAATGCATTTTTTTTACACTAGAGTTAAATAACATACTTATATAAAAAAATTAAAAAAAAAAAAATTTAATTTGATTTTTGACGTAAAGAAATATTCTTAATTTAAATTTAATATTTTCGTATGTTTTTGCTTTTCTCCTCGAGAATTAAACAATAATATGTTATAATATTATTATAGATAGGCGATTTCGCATTTTAACCATTGAAATTATTACTATCCGAATGAGTGTCATGAAGAAAAAGCTAAATATTTTTTTAACACGTTTTTTGGGTACCTACCCAAAAAATAATCATGATTATATCTTTTAAGATAAAAAAATTCTTTAATCAATGCGATTCGTATTTATAGAAATCATATAATTAATATGCATAAGTTACCTGTTGTTTTACATTTATTTTGCAACTACCTATTAATATTTAATTAGAAACAAAAAAAATCCCATCTCATGAGTGTTATTAATCTTATTTAAGCGGCCAAACTTAAATTTAATTAAAAATGAACTCAACTTTACCTAAAGTTGATCGAAGTCTGTCATCAAAACTTTATCAGTTTACTAATGCAAAATGAACTGCAATCAAATTTAACTTATCATATAGGTACAACAATTAATTATACTTTATTTGATTCACTCAGTAATAGTTACTTTATTCACTACATTCTTACATAATATTTTAAAAGTACCTATATTAACAATAGGCTTACTAACGTTTTTATAAAACAAAATATAATAGTTTTACTATTAAATTATGAAATTCATAGCAATTTGTTAAGATGTTCCGAACTTTATATTGTATCACTTTCGTTTTGGTTGGGATTAATACTTTACGATAAAAAAAAAATTGTTAGAAGTTAGTAGATATTTTATAGTACCTACTTCATGGGTACTTGTTAAATCAATGTTATATTTTTAAATTAGTGCTCAGTAAAATTATCATAATCAAATTATAACAATGATTCAGAGTGTAAAAATTTACTTTAAACATTTTACAATTCACAAGTAATGTGAGTATAGCTTTCTTTATCAACTTAATATAAAACACAATTTTAAACATATATATATATATGTATATGTATAATATCATATATATATAAAATGCATATAAATAAATTACTCCCTATGTTGTTAGGCCATGCTAGGCATACTTTAATAACCAAACGTATGCATCTATAATTGAACACTATAATATGATATATCGTATTTTAACCAACTAAGTTAAGTTACATAAGTAAAATATTTTTTAATTATTATCTTAAACTGTATTGAACAATAAAAAAAAATACGAGCTTAGACTTTGGGCTAATAGGATTATTTTTCAATTAAATATAATTATATATATTAACATATTTAAATCTATTATTTTAATAAATTTTATTCATTTATTTCATAATCTACACATTTTGCAATACATATATTTTACAAATATTATTTAAGTTAGATATATGATATTTTGAGTAATATTTTGCTACATGATAATTTTTAATAAAATTTAGATAATATTATGCACGTAGGTACCTATGCAAACATGTAATGTATAGATAAAAAAAAGTTTTTTATAACAAATAATAAAAATATAACACACATCGCGTGCATATATCATAATATTTTAAGCGTAAAATGTATGTAAAAGTATTATTATGATAACACGATTACATATATACGAAAAACTTGGTGCATAAAACCAAATGCAAATAAATTTGTATTTTCATTGATGATATACATATTAAAATTAAGAACTGAGCATTAGAAATCTTACACTTGCCATTGGAGTACCGCCAATTATAACAAGAATTATAAGCTACAGGAAACTACAAAAAAAATATATTTATCCAACAATAATATTTTAATTTGGCATCACTTCCTATCATGCAACGTGGAATTATATTAAATGACCAGTCATGTTGAACATGCAAAAAGCCGATTATATCTATATATAATTCTTCTTTTTTTTAAAACAATAGTTCAAAAAAATTCTTTGGTAAAAACTAAAAATCTTCAGTATAGACGTTGACACAAAACAAAAATAGTTTGAATATGTTCTATGTTCATATAATATTTTTTATTAATAATCTATACATTTTAGATTCTGGGCAAAACGATAAATGTATTGATTTTACAATGATGTGTGTTCTTTTTCTATCTCCCCTGTCTTTACTTGTCTACTGATATTTTAAAAAATGAGGGTAGTTTCTGATAGCAAAGTGGTTCTAGTTAAAAGTAAAAAATTTCCAATACTTCTTTTATAATCAGGTAAAACAACAAAAAAAAAAACATTTAAAGAAAAATTTTGTTTTTTTGGTGTAATTTGAAAATGTGTAATTACTTTAAATTAATTTTTATCAAATGTTTGTATTGTCATTTGTATGATGAAATTTTCAAAACGTTTAATCTTTTTTGAGCTATTTTTTGACAAGATAGATTTTTACACTTACCATAGTATTAAAAATAAAGTAAATTACCTTAGTAGCTATTAGCTATGATTATCAAAAAAAAAATATCATTACATATATTTGTGATATTATCTGACAGACCGTCCCCGCTTAAAATCATTTTTCGTAAACTACGATACCTTGATCATTAAATTCAAATTTAACACACCTATAATAGTATCCCAATCGATACCTAATGAAAAGTGATTGGGAACCCACTTATTAGGTGATTACCTTTTTAAATTTATCAATTTTTTTTTGCTGATTAATAACTTAAATTACACCATCCAGTTTAAGATAAGCTATTACGATATTGCTGCATGATGATAAACTATTATAAATATTTGTTTAAAATCTTACCGACAAATTATTTCATATTCCTTTTTTATTTGTTTTGAACAATATAATTTTAAAATATTTAATATAATTTGATTTTAAATTTTTCCACAATTATCGTTTCAGATAATGTAAAATAATATATAGGTACTTTTTTATTCTTTGATCAAAATATATTTTTACGACTTAAATTTTAAAAAAAAAAATTGTTTCTTTACAAGTTAAATATATATATATATATTATTTGCTTTAATATAAAAAGCATAGAAATTCACCAAACAGTCTTGCTTCATTTGTTTTCTTTAATTATGCATTTATTCAAATTCTTATTTTTGAATTTTTAAGTACCTATGCTTATATTTGTATATAATTTGAAATGTTTAATAAATACAAACGTAATTTTTTTAAATTAGTATAACTACTTTTTATTTTAATTTTGGTGCATCGAAATCAAAATTCAAACAAGGGGTTTGTAAGTTATTAAATTTTTTGTATTGATTATGATACAATAAAGTATATATGTATTAACAATTTATGATACTATAGGCTTAGAAACTACGGAGATTATGATAATTTGAAAATTATAGTATCTAGGTCCTAGATAATTAAATAAAATATTATTCTATTAAAATTTTATAAATTTTAAAAATATGTAAGTTAAATAAGTGCTAAACTGAATATTACATCTTCTTACTAATTTATGTAAAACCTTTACTAAGAACTATTAGAATTATCGTTAATAATTCAAAAATTACTTGTTCTAGATTTAATTTGTAGGCGAATCAAAGTTTAAAAATAAAAACTATCTACTAAATAATTTATAATGGGTATTTTTCATTGAAAAAAAAATAAAGTATTATAGCTACCTATATGATATAATTTTAATAGTAAAAATTTAATCTGAGTTAATATTTGAAAATATTGTTCTTAGGAAAGTATACATTTAAAAATTTTAAGCACAAAAATTTGAATAAATGCATTACTAAAAGTAGGTACGTAAAAAAAGAGTTAAGGATGCTTGATGAATCATCTTATAAATAACAAAATTATAAATTAACTCAATCTTTATCATTAATTGATTATCATAACGTTATATTTAGTTTTAATGTGTAAGTAATGTATATCATAGTTTTAGACATTATTATAATTACTTAGTATTTACGACGTGCTGTTAAATAAAATAATATAAATAATACTTTTAATTTTTAATTATAAAAAGGTGAATAAGTTTGTACACATCTGTTGAACATTAGGTATCAAATGAGTCACAGTTATGAGTTTGTTAAATTTGAATTCAATGATTTGATGATGATGTACACAAAAAACGATTCTGAGTGGAGACGATATATCAGAGTGTCAGTCTGTATTGCTAAGTATATTTGATGATATGTTTTTTTTTTTTGATATAGCTATTTAAGTCATTTATTTTAATATAAGTATTACGACAGGCCGACCTAATTTTTCCAAAATTATTTCATTTATTGTACTATTAGAATTTAATTATTATCATAATAATATATATTTATACCATCTTTTATTAACTTAAATAACTCTAGATTTAATATTGTCTATCTGTTAATATCATAAAATACTAAATAGTACAAATAAGTTTATACTCTAAATAGATAATATTTTAAAATAAATAAAAAATATAATTGCGTATAGTAATCCATTTAATAATATAATCTACGCAAACATTTTAAGTCATTACGAATAATATTTTTAATTTATAACAAAATAATTAACATGGTTATTCATAATTAAAATACGTGTACCTACCTACATGATTTTATTTAAATTTGAATTTCTTAAAATGCTTATAGAAAAAAATGTACATATGTATTTTTAACAATTCTATACAGATATGTATAATATATATTATGTATAATAATAACTAATGTAGGATCTTATATTATATTTTTAAGAATTTTGACCAATTGAATATTTTTTTAATTAACATTTATAGAAAAAAAAAACCAAACATTTCTCATGCCTATAGAGATGACTAAAAGGCATATGTTTTGAAAATTATATCATTATTATAAAATTATAATATAAATACTTATTGAAAATTTCAATTTGAATTATAAAAAAATGAAGACAGAAAAATGAAGAAATAGAAAAAAGGCAGAAATAAGAAAACTAGTTCTACGTAAAATTGCATGTATTTAAAAAAAATTTTTTTTTTTTGGTTTTCTCAATTATTATAAAAATAAATGCAAAAAATGTTTAATGTTAACCCTTATAAAATACAAACTAGATTCAATTTACTACCCAATATCATCCTCGAAGTTGAAAATTAAAGTATTTTATCGACTACTTTTATCGTCGTACTTTTAACAATCGTTCCATTCAGAATCTAAAATAGTAAACACTATACACTATATAGCGTATTATAAAAATATGAAAAAATATATATAAATACATGATAATATGAATAAATATTACATTTATAACTAATTGTGTTTAAAAATTGTTGTACATAAGAATAATTAATTTACAGTTTTTCACTATTTTTCAAAAATCTATATTATGCTGATACTTATTTCTAATAAATGAGACCTATTCGATAAAAGCTTGTATACATTTTTGATATATAAAAGTGTTGTATAAAAATTGATGAAAATGTATAACGTAATAAAAAAAAATTCAAGAAGTAATCTCCAGATGTATTTTATTTTTGATCACAATAGCATTTGTATTAATCATATAACTTTATCACTATCATGCATACCAAATAAATAATATCTTAAAAGAATGTTATTAGTTACTCTAAAGACCATCAGTATCTTTTTAAATGTAAGGACCACAGTATTTTATATGATACAACTTTGTTTTCATTTTAATACATTATTATTTAAATTTTCTAACGAGAAATTAATTTAATACTATGTTACCAAAAAAAGTTATTGAAGTTTAACAGTTCAAACGTTGGTCGTGAATAGTTTCGATTTAATAAAAATAATTAAATTAATAAATGGAATATTAAAAATCAAATATGAGTTATGACCGAATAAAACAATGTTCAGAGTTTTTATTTAATTTTAGTAAATACCAAACATATTTTAACTTTTCCTACTGTTGATTTACAAAACTTAAAAAAGTGTATGTATACATTATGTACTTCAATAAAACGAATCTACAAAATACTAAGTAGTTATACAGTTATAATACACATATTATTTTTTTTTTAATATGGACATCATCCACTTTTTTTATTTTTTTTTGATGCTCGTTTAACATTAAATTACAAATTAAAGAACTGTGTAATAATATTATTTTAAAATTAAAAATAAAACAAATTTGATAAGTAATATTTGTGTTGTTATTAAATGGGTATAGGTACATAAATTACATGCATTTCAAAACATCTTCATAATTATAATTAATACATAAATTATAATTTGTAAATAAATTTCGTTTGTGATAATAATGAAAGTAAGTACGAACAAAATATTAACAATGCTTTTTGTAGACTCATCACTCCCAATATTGATATCTTTATATTAACAGCTCATCATTAACTTCAAATTTAATACTTAGCATAAAATGATTTCAACGCGTTTTTTTTAGTTTTTTAAGTTTTTTAAGTTTTTTTTTTTTTTACTTATATAATGAGAGTGACATTTTTGAACATAGGATTTTATGAAATAAAATTTTCGAATGTTCAAAATTATATTGTATAAGATGAATAACTTAGTTCTTCAATATAGATCCAAGATTAATGATTTACATTAAAATATTAATTTCGTTTATAACGATGTTAAACTATTGACAATCAATAAAAGATATTAAGTAGAACTTAGGTGCCTACCTACTAATGTTATACAATTATAAAATGTATAACAATTTGTGACCCTCCCTTACTATATGAATACTTATACTGATAATTATAATATATAAAATTATACAAATAAATAATTGTTATGGTTCCTTAGTTACCTCGAATAAATCACTAGGTATTTAATTCCATTTAATCGATCGTTGGATTTTAAATGCCATAAATACATTTTAATTACATATTTTCGAGCTATTGAATTTATATGATAATAATGTAATCACAATTGCGTATTTCATAATGTAATCTTAAATCTTATAATATAAACAGACGTTTAAATATCGGTTAAATTAATCATCCTTTTTTAATAAACCAATTTATTGTTTTATAAAATACAACTAAAAATATAATATAAACTCATACATACCACGTTAAGATTCACTAATATTGTTGTAAAAATTCTATAACGAACACCCGAGAAAAAATAAATAATAACAGGCTATATATATAATATATGATACATCAACTATAAAATAAAATATATAAAGAAAAAAAAATAAAGCTACCTAATATAAGTCTCATGTAAAGAAAAATTAATTATTTGTATAGATTAGTGAATTCTTTATTATGTTATTAATTAATAAAATTTCAATAATTTTTAGGTTTTCACTAAAATCTTCATATACCTTAATCAATTACTGTTTTTACTCAAGTCATTTACTATTATTAATAAAAAATATATCGAAATCAATTTGACAGAAATTTGCTTAAAAATAACTTAAATTTAATCCAAATATTTTCGTGTTTATACAAATAAAACAATAATTAAAATAAAAGTAAAATGTTTAAAGATTCTACAGCAAATATTTTTGAATTAAAGCAGAATAATAAAAATAGTTTGAGAATAAATCATTATTTTAAGTATGAATATTATAGAATTTCATTATAATTTAAACTCCAAATTCTCATAAAAAATTAATGTGTGGCTTTATCCTTAATTGTGTTTTTAATTCAAATTAAAAAACCTTATAAAGATAAAATTTTCAAGCTTTAAACCACAGTTAGTTTTTTAACAAAATGTACAGAAAAAAACTAGAAGGTTTCGTTTTTTATAAACAACTCGAATAGAATAAAAGTATTCGGACTATAAAATACTAACATAAATACGTAGTAAAAAATTCAAGTATCTATAATTATCATTTTTGAGTTATTAAATAAAAAAAATAGATTCGTTAAATATTGGTGTCTCGTAAATATTTCCAATTCTTTTTATATTATCTATTAGTTTTCTACGACTTCTAAAAAAATTACAGGGTTTTTTTTTTTTACTTTTGATCCCTCAAAATACCAACTACATCCAATGTTATGCTAATTTCTATATACTGTTATTTTTAATTTCATATCTCTTTTACGTTTCAATAATTAAACATTGTTAAATTTAATCTAATAAAAATAGTTACTAAGAAATAATTATAATGGTAATTTTTGGTAAATTATAATAAATGTAAAACAATGTTAAAGAATCATTTCAATAACATAGATACGCACGATAACATTAAACCCCTATAATATTAACTAAAAAAAAAAAAAAAATTGTTCATACTGTATACTAAAAATTAATATTTATCAACCATACTTCACTTTTTTCTACAAAATGTAATTTAACAGAGTAAAAAAAAATAATGGTAATAAAAAATGTAAAACCATATGGTCACTTTAACTTTACTACCACTATATTATATTCTTCGTGTGATAATGTTATTAAATCCCATGGAATATATTATATTCACCTGAAGACTTTAAATGTATTATGAACATTGTGATACATAGCTGTAAAGTATAGTCACAAATATAATAGGAAAAAGATATTTTTTAACTTTGTTATCATTAACCTTCACTATACCTCAATATTATATAATTATGCGATGGCTAATATTATTAATATATTTATCGGGATTCATAATGTTCTTGTACATGCTTTAAAAGCAATTAGTTTATAATTTTTGTTTTTTCTTGAGTTAATATACTTATAATGTATGCATTTACTATTAAAAGTATTATAATATTAATACCTTAAATTTTCATATCAAAAATTATTCATAATATATTTATATTATAAAATTATAAATACGCATTCGTATAATTTAATGTCATATATCAAAAAAGTTCATGGAAATTGAAATAATATTATTATTTATAAGATATTAATATACCTTTATTATTTTTAATACCATAGCTAGTATAGGTACATCAAAATTCTCTCATGACAATAACGAATAACCAATATAGCCAACAAATTTTTGTCTCTGCATATGCCCTTATTGTCCTTATATATAGTCGTTACAATTTAGTAAAACCATTTTGCCTGTCAAGTTGACAACTACTTCATGAAAAATATCCATAATGTGAGTATAATATTTTGTACACAACAAGAGTTTCATTTTTGCCTACTTCATCAAATGTTTATTCGTTTTTACTCTTCATATACACAACGTGAATAACTTTTCATGAAATGGATAGATTTTTTCAACGTTATGAAATATTTATATTTTGTCTGCAGATAGTTCACTCGGCTTGGCGTTTTAGGGCAATACGTCATGATAATAATTTAATCAAGGCTAATGAACTTAATTTATTTTCAACCGCTTCTAAAGGCTATTTTGTAGCATGTCTGTTGTTAAATTGGGTGTTTGAGGGACGATACCTTTCCAATCGGCCCCAAAATAATAATATAATGTTATGCTTCAAAGGCATACATGTGAAAATTATAGTGAAAATAATTATATGTTAGTACAATATGACTCTATTCGAACATATCCTCATATAAATTTTAAAATAATTTTAACTACATCGATCGAATTCATCAAACCTATAATATCATATAAGGCAGGACTATGTAGCTGTGGTTTACATGATCCAACAAAACAACAAAAACTGTATTGAAATTAATTTGATTATATAGGTCTACTTAAATAATAATAAATCTATTAAATAATTATTATTATGCCGATAATATGAATCAATATAAATTTAATATATATATATACTTAGCACTCGGTAATATAAAAATCATTAACTATCATTTATACAATCATTACAAAAACTCGGTCAAAATATTTCAGAAATAAGGACGATATAAAAAATATTTCTGTGAAGCGATGTTATTGAGAGAGGAGTAAAAGTAAATAATTTTATTACCAAATAAGTTTAGTATTGGGTACTAATTAATTATCAACTAATAGGTATCATGATATATTAAATTTATCTTAGTAAAAATTATAATTTTTAATTAGTGAAAAACGAATGAAACATCGTTGAATATATTATGACTGTCGTATGAAGAGTTTACTGTAATATGAACCAATCTACATGTGTAAATTGAGGGAAATAACTGATATTATTTAAAAAATTCAATAAATTATTAATTTATGTTAGTTATAGGCCAGTTATTTGCTGAGAACAGTGAAACCCTTTGGGTTAGGTTTTGATGTTGTACATTTGTACTGATCTAAGATAATTACAATTAATTATATGAACTTAAAACATAAAAATACCTATTATAGACCTAGACATCGATTCATAATCTCCTTTATTCCGCGTATTTGATGTGTAAATTTGAATTAAACATTTTATATGAATGAAAATAAAATTTTTGACGTTCCAGATATTTTTGTACCTATATAATAAATAATAATTATGCCCGAATATGCATTATACATAATAAAAAACAATCTGTTATTATTGTTATATATTTTTTTTAAATAACTAATTATTATAGTCTGTTAGCTTTAAAATTATACACTCGTACCATAGTAAATACATTTCTTTTTTAATTTTATCAGAAAATAAATACAAATATTATATTTTAATTAGATTTATTTACACTATTTTATGAATACATAAGTCATGTATACATACATGGAGATTTAAAAAACCCTATTTCCGAATATATATTGAAGTATTAAAGGATACGTTCTGTGAAAATCATGTTTTTATAATAATATCAATAGTAAATAACTTAATAAATAAAAATGACAAACAGTAAAGATAATAATATTGACTGTTATTTTTATTTACACAGTTTTACTAATTAAACAGAAAAGTCAATCATCATACAAAAAATTGAATTTTAACCATCTTAGTCTTCTATTTTGTTATTCTCATCTATAATTTCATTAAACAAAAAACTAGGTTATTTAATTTATTTGAACACAATGATTTGGCAATAACCCAGCTATACACGTGGTAGTTTTTTTTATTAACAGCAACAATTTCTTAGTTTATATTTTTAATTTAAAAAAAAAAAACTAAAGCATTTTCATTTAAAAATGAATTACATAACACAACTACAAATACTTTATAAATTATTATATCATTATGTTATATACAATATCATGTTGTTTTTTATAAAAATAACAATACATAGGATAAATAGTATTGAAAATAATTGTATACATTTAATTTATATTATGTTATAATAGTATGTATATTGTATAATCGTATTTTAAAATACGATTAAGACAAATAAATATTAGGGTTCAAACAACCAATAAAACGTAAAAACTGTAAGGCACATTTTGTGTAAGTACTAAGTGTACCACTCAACCTCGATCAAACTCAAAATTAACCCCTCCAGTTCTATTTAGTCGAATGATTCTAAATAAATTGAAACTCAAATGCAGACGAAATTCAAATATTAATTAATACATTTGTGACCGATTATATAATCAAATAAATTATGTATTGTATTAATGTATTAATATAAATATAATATGAATATGTAAAATAGTGATTTGACGACAGTCGTTCGTTTCTCATCATTATATTATAAGTGAAAAAATAAATAAATGTTGATTTTTATATTTTCAAAATTTTCACAAAAATGTTAAAATTAAATTAGAATAAAATTACAATGAAATATAGCTAGAGATTTCGTCTTATGGAATATATATTATCACTTTAATAGATATGTTTAATTTGAGTTCAATATAGGTATATAGTTAAAAAGGAATCTGAGCGAAGGCTGTACCTATGTCAGCCTATATTTCTATTATAAAATAATTCGCAGCTTTGACGAATTTCATCAAAATTAAAATAGCAAATCCTTGTATAGAATTAAAATGACTTAACTCAAAGCTTTTTTTAAATCTTCTATGAAAATCTTGTATTACATTTTCAAACACTAGGTATAAAAATTTAAAATTTTAATACATTTTTAACTGGTACAAAAATTTTTCAAACAAAAGTTTAATAATTTTGTAGTTTTAATGAATTCTACCAACATTTTAAACTTAGAGGAGCTTATAAAAAATTATGTGAAAGTATTTTTGACATTTTTAAATTACTGCGATTAAAACTAGTAAAGAACCTCGTGTTAGTGTGTTACTATTCCAATAACATTTTCTTGTGAACAACATTTTATCATAACATATTAATTGTATTAAAACTAGAAAGTCAAAAATTTCAAACTTATAAACAGCTTAGTGTTAAAGAAAACACGATAGAATTTTATCATGTCTTCGAAATATATAAATTAAATAAATATATAAACTGTGATAATTTTGACACTCTGGTTATTTGTTTTTAAAATTAAAATAAAAAAAATAATTGGATTTGTATAAATATTTAATATGCTTGGTTTTTCATAATTTTATTTTTGTTTTTCTCGATTACCTTTTAAGCACTGAAGAAATTTTACTTTTGACCTCAAAGCACTAACTATATACAATTTTCTACCAAAAACCAATTTCGAAACATTTTTTATACAAAAATAAGTGATTTAAGACTTAAAATATTAAAACATAAGAAACTAAATATCACTGTAAAACCAATACATTCATCGCGCTTCACTGAGAAATTGTAACAATTATATTTTGTATGACATTCAAAAATTCGTGAATTCCAAGCAAATATCTATATAATTTTATTGTTTTATTGTATAATTTTTAAAATATGTTTTCATAGTTTTATCTAACATTGTTAAAATTAACTTTAATTATTAACATAATATTATTTAACAAAAAAATAAATAGGCACGTAAGACTCCAATTTTAGAATATTGTGATTATGTGTAAAAACTTCAATACAAAATTAGATTTGAAATGTATTTGTATTGGATCCAATAGTAGATAAACTAACTTTTAACATGTATTATGTAAATGTTTAAGTTACGTTTTTTTACTATTTTGATAAAATGTACGTACTCTAAAACTTCTAAGAGTAATAAATTATTTTTCAGAACAAACATTTTTATTCACACATTTTACGAAAAAAAAAATAATAATAATAATTCTGAAAATACTGTAATAAAATTGCTGTTTCGTATTGAATGATGCGCCAATAAAAAGTAATAGGTATTTTTAATTATTACTTGGATAATAAAAGACCTGAATCCATTTTTAATTTTTCGCATATTAAAAATAATATTATTATCATTTGAAACTCTAAAAATACTAAAAGAATATATTTTTTATTTATTAATTATTTTATATTCAATATAAAAGATAACTAAGATAGTAACTTATAAAGAAATCGTAAAAGGTCAACAATAGTTACAGCAATATAGCACGTTTTTTATAGTGCAATATGTGATTTTTAATGTTTTTTGTTAGGTTTTGCTATACAAGTAGTAAGGTCAACTAATAACTTCCCGTGCCTCTAAAATGCTTTTATAAATAGTGATTTTAGTTATTTTCAAGGAAAATGTTTACTATACAAAAACTAATTTTACCTAGTTATTTAATTTTAATTTTAACAAAATATTTCTTGGTGCGTAATACTCTCTTGATATCAATACTTCAGACGCTCATATAACTCATATTATACTCGTATATGAAAAAGAAACATTTCAAACAACGAAAGTTGAAAAAATAACTCAGAGATTTGTTTGCAAAAATCGTAGAAAAATTATTTTTTTTAATTATTTACAATCCCTATTATAATATCATATACCCTATACTAAATAAAACTATCAAGTCTAAAAATAAGAAAAAATAATTATTATTTTTGTACCATTTAATCAATTTGTTACTTATAAATCACAAGTATTGTAAAATTCTAAACTATTATTGCACGATTATCTGAGTGTAACAGCCAAAGCAAAAGCATAATATGTGTGTATTCTTATGTTAGGGGTGGAATACCACACTTTCCATAAAGCTAACATACTAAAAATACGAAAACGCGGCGAACAACATCATGTATATATATGTACGAGAAAAATAATTATCGCTGGTGGCTCGTGGTGGCGTAATTCGTTTTAATTACTTTTTCGACATAAATTTCTCATTTTGCGGATGGATGGAACATTATTAATGTCCACAAACTATGGTTATATTGCGCAGGGTGCTGCAATAGGCAAGGGCCATAAATGACAGTACAAAAACCTTAGTGTGAGAGGAAATTTTTGAGAATTATTTTTAAAATAAACATGTATAAGGTAAACATAACAATATATTTCGTTATACATAATGCAATAAATTATAAAAACGTGGAGGAAGAAAATTAATGTTATGATCTACAGTAAGGCAATATCTATAATTTTATTTTTATGTGGTATCTGGAATTTGTTCGTTGCCAAATATAAAAAAATAATTACCATTTTCGAAGGATTACTGAGAAAAATAAATGTAAATTTTTTTTTGTTTCTGAAAATCTCCCCAAACACTTTCCAATCACACAACTTGGCGTTCTACGTTTAAAGACAACGTGGCAATTGCGCTTAGGCCTTCAGTTAAATTTTTGGCCCTGATATAATTATAACAATCTAAGACAAAATAAAAAAAAACTTAGGAAAATGAATTAAATAGAAACACGCATTATGCCATTTTATCTTATACATATCAGCAAATAATGTAAAGGTTCGAAATTTATAACGGTATTAAATATCGAAAGCGAAGAACTCCAAGACGGTACCTAATACCTATAATACTCTCGGCAATCAGTATCCGGTACTTATTATAATAATATAGTAATATACATAATATCTACGATAATTCTGCTCTATGACTGTTACACGCGAAGTCGGTTAATGCCTTAATTCCCAGTCATATTTGTATTAAGTATAAGGATCTATAAAGAAATTATTTATTTTTGAACTTAATCCAAATAATTTAGAGATCAGATAGTTTTCGAATTGTCATATAAACTATCGATTGAAGAAATACTATTTTTTTTTTTTTTTAATTTAAACCTAGAACCAACAATATTTAGTGATCTAATTATTTGATCGTTTCGTCGGGTCACTCATTGACTATCCTGATAATGTATAAACATTTTAAATCAGACTTAATAATTATATTCTTCCATTATTATACAATTAAAATAAAGTGATGTTCGATCCCTAATATCCGTTATATTAATATAATGTTGTAAGTAATGCTTTATATTTTAGTTTAGGTTTGTGAGTGCCGCTAGTCAATTAATAGACGTAGGTATATACGATATTAACTCTTGGTAAGAAAAATCTTAAACAACAAAGTACCGTCCGGTTCTGATATGAAAAAAAGTGAAGTATCTATGCTAAAAATTCTTTATGTACTCAACCAAAGCGTGAGGGTTAAATCGTCGTTCCCGAGTAAACAAAAATAGGTGGGTAAGTATGTCGAGAGAAAAAAAATAAAATAAAAACTACGGTCGTGTCTATATTCACATTTCTCGCGAGCTTCTCTTCAACACGTCGCGGCGCACAGTGTCCCGCAAATATTATTTTAATAATATAAGAGACACTTTGGAGGGGAGGTAGTCGATTGTGTAAGGTATGGGGGTGGGAGTCGGTCGTACATATAATCTGCAGGTGTCTCGTTAGTCGGCAGCCAGTTAGTCGTCAGAGAGACGGGTTTACCTACCTATTGCTGGTCGGTGCTCAGTCATAGTATACGATGCAGCGGCGTCGCGGTTACGCCATCATCCGCTGAGGCGACGTGGATCAGTGGTTACCAGCGGTTACCGCGATCGTCGTCGACGACGATATTGTTGCTGCCTCCTTTCGCCAGACCGACGAAGTTGCCGCCGACATGACGATGACAACTACGGTTATAGGTACGACGGCGGTCGGGCCACGCCGCGTGCGACGGTAATATAATAACGGTATTTACCAGATATACCCGGATATGATGCTATTATAATTATGTTCACGTGGTCATCATATCATCGTGTGGCGCACGTGTATACGTGACAAATATTATTTTATAATGGCAAAATATTTCGCGATATTATCATCGTCAGCTTGCTGTTGTCGTGTCGCACGACATAAACACCCGTACACCGTTATTATTATTATTATTTTACGGACTTGAGAAACGGGTACGCGACGGGACACACGCACAAGCACGCACACGAGCGCCCGCGATCGCACCGGTCCGGTCGCCGGCTGTAGTATTTTGCGGCCGCGGGACGACTGGCGCGCGCGGAGTCGACGGGACGCTCTGTTTCGCGAGTACGCTCGCCGACGGGCCAACGCGCGCGCCGCCGAACGTGTGTGCGTGTGCGATACGAGTCGCGCCGCCGCCGCCGCCACCCACGACCGCGGACGAGGCGGCGGACAACAAGTGCTTTTTGACCGTCCGCATATACGTATATGCGAGTACAGACCACCATAATATGCCGGTGGCCCGCCCGCAATAGTCGACGCGGTTCTTCGTCGGCACAAGGGTTCGCACCCAAGCGACGGGTTTCCGTTTAATTTTATTTTTTAGATCGTTTGTAAAAACATTCGTTCTTCGCTACGTACGCACCTATATCCAACCACCTGATACAGGGATGGGACGGTTAAAACCAACCCTTCCTCGCACAGCACCCTCGCCCATCGGACCAATACCCTTTTTTCCCGCCGGCCGAAAATCGCCCGAATATTTACCTACATTAAAATTGAATATCGACAATTTAAAACAGTTGAAATTGTTACAGACGGGTCCGTGGTTTTTCATTTTTTCCACGTGACCTTACATAAAGTGTCCTGCGGCCAATAATAAAAGGTTTGATATACGGTGACTAGATATATCTCGCTAATCCGACCGGGGTTAGGTACAGTAATCTGGCCATATTTTATTTTCATTTTTAACATTTTTGCTTAAACGACTAGAGAAAATATTTTAAAAGTATCATTGCAAACAAAAATATGATAATTTTTTTACATTTTTCCCGTCGAGAAATTAATTCGACACAGTTATAAATTAGTCATATGTATATATTATACATCATTTATACGTTTTAATAAAATTTCAATAAGTAAAAATTTGCTTTGAAATGAATAATGTGTCTAATCCGGCAGTATGGTCTAATGTCTAACAGATCACCGAAAGTCTTCTGTATATTATTTTTTTCATGAGTGTTGGTATTTCAACTATCGACAGTTTTAACTATCACGATAACGCTGAGTATAGAAAAAACGATCACAAAGATTCTTATGTTAGCTAATAGCTAGGTATAATCTAAAAAATGACAAAATGTAAGATATTGTTTGGAAAATAACCTTTAGTGCTAATAGTAAATGAATAAAATTAATACACAATTTCGATGGTTACAGTAGAGTTATATTAGAATTTAGAGTAAGATTAAACAGACAGATCCGTTATAGGCTCAAACGGTAAAACCCATATATTACTATGCCAAAGATTATAATATAATTTTAATGTTTCCAACTCTGAAATTATCAGTTAACTATCCCGTTTTCGACTATAATAATAATTATTATTATTGATTGATCTTCTTAGATTCTATACAAAATGGAAACGTTTCTCATTGTTACATCAATGTGCATATTGAACATAATTCATAAATATAAAATGATTTTAAAGAGATACATAAATTAGATGAATAATTTTTATAGAATACCTATTACAAAGGTGTTATGTATCTGAAAAACACGGTAGGTAAACAACCGTTGAAAATAAATTCGACAGACAATAGGTATGGAAACAATTCACATTTTAATAATAAAAAACATACTAACATAAAATACTCTAAACAGTAAATAAAAATGTATTCTCCATAAATTTAGAGTGATATTCTTTCAATGATATAATTTTTTTTATTTTTTTTACTAAGAACACGATAATAATAGTTAATAAACAGATAAAATAGACATAACATAGAAGTTATTAGGATGAAATTTAAAATGCAATAAAATATTAATTAAAATTAAATTAATAATAATTTGTTTATGACTATATTTTTTATGTTAAATCATCCGATCGATTTTTATTTAGACCACACACGATTATTGTGTACCTAATATACATCAAATAATCAATAAAAACATACATATTACATATATACACATGTGTGAAGTTAGATTTGCATTTAAAACTCATATATATTCTTATTGTAATGCCTTATAATTTAACAAACTTAGATGGGGTAGTATATACCTATACTTAAATGGTATGACGTTCGTTAAGTTGTTTTATCGTCTTCGTCTTATCTCATATTTGTCGTCAAAGTTTTCTTATGTATCTATAGGAATCGTCATATAATATCATGGTATAGGTTAGGTTAGGTTATGTTATAATAATCCATTGTATTGAATAAAATTGTTCACTTAAACAATTAAACTGTTAAAATACAGCACCGTGAAAACAACCTACCGAATCAATAATATTGGTCAAAACTACTTATTATTTTTTATTAATGTGTGTTTTATTTAATTAGCCAATACATACAATTATTATTTTTTTTTTTTTTTAATTACACTAACAAAAATAAATTATAGAACTTAATATACAATCCTCAATAATAGCGTATCGCCACAATTATATTATTCCTAAATAAGAAAATCATTTGTTTGGAAAATATGACAAAAAGTTTAAAATATTTAATGAGCATTTAACCATTTTCACACATAAACATTTACATTATTATAAATTAAATTGTCTCTGTGCCAGTCTAACTATTTCTTTTATTTTTTTATTTACCTATATTAGCCAAGTATTTAACTGTCAACATATTTTTTTTTAGACGATTTCTTCAATTTACTTGCCAAAAGTTTACTTTAAACCACTTAAAAAATGTATATAAATATAATTACCTTTTTGAAATAGATTGGCGTCAAGTATTTTTCTGTTATCATATGATATATTTTTTGTAATGAGCTTCATTTTTTTTTTTTTTAATGCACTAATATGTGTTTTAATTAAATAAATATAAGTTATAATATCATAATATTTCAGTATAATTTAAAATAATTAACTTGTTAAGTAATACCTAACTTACCTAATTTTTAATAGGTACGTAACCTTACTACATTAAAAATTATTATATATTGAACCTTGTGATTTGTAAACTGAAAAAGAAAATAATGGAATAACTTTGTCGGTTGATGTTTTGTGATACAAAGGTTCTTTTCACATCAGGGCAATAAATTGGATTAAAAGCCCAAAGGGGATTGATCTTGAACACAACCACACAATAGAGGTGATCCTATAAGAAACTATATAATCAACAATCACAGTAAATAAAATATAGATTAATTTTTTTCCAAAAAAAATACCTACCTATTTACGTTTAAAATATTTTTTTTTTTTTTTTTTTTAGCTTTTGTACAATTACATATTTACATACTACTTAATTGTATCTAACTTTACAAAATATTCGATCATTTAATTCATTATAATATTTAATTTAATGCATTTTCAATTGTTTCAGTAAAATAGGTACCTACTGCATTGTATTTCAGTTATAGTAAAATTAAAATATTAAAATCTATATTTTTTAATTATAATATAGGTATACAATATATTTAACGATATTTCTTCTATAATTGTTAATTTTCTATTTGCCTATTACAAATCAATTAATTAAAATTTCAAATTTACTTTCAACACTTGTTAGTTATTTTAATATAACTATCTATAACTCTGTAATCTTACGTGAATCCACTACCCTCTCCATTACATATTATAGTAGTTTTATGTATAATTTAGAAATTTTATCATAGAAACTTAAATAACGTGTTTAATATAGGAACTAAGGAGCCATTAATCTATTTAGGGTGTAATGTAATAGAATCTTTAAAAAATGCCACAACAGTTTATTTTAAATTTGGTACCACCGCGTGTTATTGATATTTCTTATAATAATACGTCATATAAAAAAAAAAAATAATAAAATATTTATACCTTGTACCTATAATAAAATACTTTAAGTTCTTGTAGCAATTTGTAAATTTCATTCTAAATGTTACATAGTAGATGACAAAGATTAAATACTGACAAAGTGCCAACCCATTTTTATCCTTTCAGTTTACTATGTAATTATATTAACAATAATCATTTTTGCAAGATTTTGGCTGAAAAAAATTTAAATATTTTTTCATTTCTAAAATATATTTTATTTACTTTGTATAATGTCTACTTTTATTTGGTCACTGTGCGCATTATAAGTCCGTACAATATAGACTATTTGCTATTATTTAACCACGAAAACATGAATATTAAACAATTTCTAATTCTTTGCATAATATATATAGGTCCCTATACAATAGTATATCAACAACCCGCATATTTTTATTCGGCTATTAATTTCAAATCGCGATATTGTTTTGAAAACCTACCAATAGACAAATTTATTGTTTCCGAGCTTACTGTACAATCTTTGAAAACTATTATATGTAGTCAGTCTTACTGAATTCGAAAACCAATTTATTTAGCAAAACTAGGTATATACAATAGTGATTTTTATTTTCATCCTTGAATTATTAAAATACTAAATGGATATATCACAACAATTATTTTAATTATAATCTCTATTTTGACGTGTAACGCTGTCATTGAAATTTTCAAACGCGCACATGTATTTCTAGTATCACGTGACTATTCACTACCTATATAAACTGGAACTGAGATCTAATTTAGTCTAAATATTTACCTTTATTGTTAGTTTCTTTTTACATTTTTTTTTCTGAATTATTTAATAACACTATTTAAGGGTTATATCAGTTATCTAGCCGCATAAATTATATATAAGCAATGTTCTTTTGCATCCAAACAGTTAATATAAATTCCCAATAAGCAATGTTAAATAATTGAAATTAGAATTTCCTTTAGATTTTAAAAGCAATAAGACATGTTTTTAAATTAAAATATATGAATAAAGCATGAACGTTAACAGATTGATGTCCAATAAACTTCTTGTTCTCTATTTTAATATGGAACGACCTAAAGGGATTTCAAATACTTTATGGTACGTATTTATACCTTAAGCTGTAACATCTGCAGTAATTCAGTATATAAAAATGTATTTTAAAGTAGGTAAATAATATTATGTAGTTGATAACGACTGTGATATTCATTAAATTAACCAAATTATCATTAACAATAAAATGTCAGGAATTTATGTGCTTGAATTGAGGACTGGCGAAATGACAGGGAACGAGGATTACCTTCCATTTATTTCGTAAGTCGAAGCTTACTACTTAATATTTAATTAAGCTAGTTAGTAACGCGGGTAGGTGGACGGCGTTAGTCCTCGCTTTTAAAAATCTAATTATTTTCTTTCTTGTAAAATATAAAACGAATTTTTAAAAATGAGTAATGGTAATACATTAATACCTATCAATTTGACAGGTCGATTCAAAACGCTGTTAATAAAATGTATATTATGTTGGTCGTCATTAAGTTACTAAAAAAAATTAAATAAATTTGTAAACGGTTATCGAGTTCTTTAAAAAGATATTGACAACAATTTTGATTATTCTAAAAGATAGAAATGGTAGTTTAATATTAGTACCTAACTATTGGTGGATAACGTATTTTCAATCTGCAATTAATATTCTGTAATGTATTTTACTTAAATGCAAATGATGCTCAGTTTAGATCGATAAAAAATATTTGGTACAAATATTCTTAACGTAAAATAAACTATAATAAGGTTTATGATTTATTGTGTTTTGAAGTTAAGGCACGATTTAGGGGTTATATAAACCCCCTAAATATTTATAATATATAAATATATATATAATTAAATAAAAATCCCCAGCAGATGCATAAACACAGTTAGACCTAAGTAATGGGAGTGCTAAAACTTCAATAACACCGTGTTACGCAGTTTGAATTTATTTAATTTATGATCTACGAAAAAAATTCAACTTTTCAATATGATCAATTTATAATCAAAAAACTGGAAATTTCAAGTTATCTCCTTATTATTAGTGTAGTCAAAAACGCTGATTTTCAATTAAAAATAAAACATACAATTTAATGATTTTCATCTGATTTAACTCTATAACAGTTATAATTTTTGATAGTAAATTTAAGTAATATTTAGTATGACGCACATCACAAATACGCAAAATAATAGAAGAAAAATATGTTTAGTAAAATAACAAAAAAAAAAAAAAAAAAATAGGTAATTTGTTTGTAAACAAATGTTGTGTAAATTCATGTTTTTACTATCTTTTTGTTTGCTCAAATCTCTTGTAAGTCTATATTATCTGAATACTACGATTACGTAACCTTAATCCTTAGGTTTTGTTTGCCAGTCATAATCTTTCTGCGGTGGTATATTTTGCAAATAATTATTAATCTTGATAAAGTCACTCACAAGTACTTACTAACTCTATTTGTCTTTGTTTGGAGATTGCATTTACGACTTGCATGCAATCAACGAAGAGTGAAATAAATCAGACAGGAAACAATAGTCAATGGAATTTAGTACAGAGTTCGAGCTTTTATTTCAATAGACACCGGGTTATTTAAAAATACTTATGTAGGCTTTAACATAAAATAAGTATCTAAGATTTAAAAATATATAAACTATATATATAAGTAAAAAATATGACGAATAATTATACAATATGCATGGCTTATAAAAAACATATTTAATTTTTAAGTATTGAAAACGTTAGGAAGCTACATTAAAAAAAACTTATTATTCATTGAGAAATTAAAACAAAATTTCATATAATGATATATATATTGTATGCGTTGTTATAATGAAATATAATAAAACATTATATTTATTAATACTTTAAGATTCTGAGAGAAGCGATTGATTTTACAATGATATGACTTTCTTGTGTATTTATACACGGTAAGTAGTAAAACAAAAATCAATTTTAAACTTTGAGTACGGTGGTTTTGGTCATAAAATTAGATATATTTTTTTTTTTTTGTACTTTAAAGAAGTCAAAATTAAAAATTCCCAGTATTTTTGATATAACAGGGGAAAATTAAGAGAAAATGAGAATTTTTAAGGAAATCCAGTTTTACTCAAAACAAATAACCGTAGATACTTGAACATTCTTACCAAATCTTTATATGACCATATTATATTCTATTCATAATACCTATATTTTTTTATTAATATTTTGACTATTATTGAATTATTAAAAGACATTTTTTAATACTTTATATATACATATATAAATATATATATATATATTTATTTATTTATTTATAAATCGATAAAAAAAAATATTTGCTTAGTAATAAGTTGCTTAAAATTTTTTTATAAGATGTTCATTTATCAATTACAAATATCTACAATAGTTTATTGGCATATAATATTTTTCTATAATAGCTTACATTTAGAACTTTGGTAGAATTCATAAATTTCAAAAATGTAATTTTTATAGATAATTATATTTAAAATACATAAGCACAATTTATTTTTATAAAAAAAGTTTAAATTTGTATAGGTAGAATGGATGGATTTCATTAAATCTAACAATATTGTTTAGTTGTATACCTACTAATATTATTCATGGAAAATGTATATGAAATATGAATACCAGTATAAGTAGTATATTACTAACAAATTAATAATCATAAACATGAATCATAAAGCTTAAAACATAAATTTATTACTGCAAGATTTACACAAGAAAGCTGATATAGTTACTACCTAAAGTGCGCATACCTAAACAGTATATAATATATTATATATACATATTTATATATTAAATTATAAAATATAGTACTATTATTTTCGTTTTTAAAAATGATAACATTTTATGTCACCAACTAATGAGGATTTCTTACAAGACTATTTAACTTTGACAAATCGTTTATTATTTATGGTTTTGAACTATATAGAAGTAAAAGTTTACCCAGTCATCTATTTATCAAGAGTTTTTCTTACTTGCTTATAACGTGTAAGTACAAAATTTACTAACATGGCCATTTCTTTACACTACAAATACCTTTTATATTATAAATCATTAATTATCATTACAAGTTTAAAAGACGTTAGACACACAAGTGTTATTTCCGTTTTACTTACGCATTACGTAGAAAACTTAGAATAATACATTTTACTCTATTATTATTGAAATTAGAGTAAATAAATTTATAAGTTAATTTATAATCATAATTTCGTAGTATCTTATTTTATATTTCAATTTTGAAGAAAGTTATGCACATTTCAAATTTAAATTTAAAAAAAACCTACTTGAATCTTAGATAATAGTATTAACGTTAATTTGTTTAATGCATCAATAATATTGATAATATATAATATTAATATATTATACTCTAATATAAATAATTACAATGATAAATTGATTATTCTGAACGTAAAATATGCACTATGTCGTGCATTTGTCGATGGAGATTATACCCATAAAGGTATAACGTCTTCTTAATTATAAACCAAAATGTACAACACTTTGAAATAATAATTACTTTAGTAATATGGCGATAGAGTTGCGCAGAAATGTGAACTTTTTAATAAGAACTCGACTATTTTTGCATAAAACAAGCATCGTCAAAAATCTTAATGTAAATACAAAGAACCAACATGTTAAATTTTTTTTTTTAATCCTTAATAATAAAATAAAAACATTAATAAAATAAGGACTTAGTTAATCGATTAAATTAATGATTAATACATTTCGATAACGTAAAGTAATATTATGAAAAACTAACTATGTTCTCCTATAAACCTCTTCAAGTCTTCCGGTCCCAGTTAAGTCAATTTGTGATGGGTTTAGGATCAAAAATATGTTATACGTGAACTCAAAACTAACCGTGGCTAGGCTTAATCTGTGGACTTAGCATTTTGTAAACTTAATGAGGTGGTCTAATGCAGCACAAAGAAATTAGAAAAGGATTATAATAAAACGCATGCACAATATTATTATATTAGTGACCTACTGCGATGTTGGATAAATTAATAATAATTATCATCTATTTACGTATATTTGTTGTATGAGGTTTTCTGTATCATACATTTTCATAAAATTTGGGGCAATATGCATTGAAGTTTTATTTATAACAAAACGATTATTACAATTTAACAGGATTTTCTACCATTTTAATTTTAATGCGAATTGTATAATTCAAAATATTCTTGAAAATGTTTTATCTACCCAGGTACTTCCATAGTGACCATATTTAATGCCAGTAATATTAATAATAATAAATTATACTAACAATTGTTATTAATTATTAGTTATATTATATCTATTTGAATTTGTATATTTTCTTCTTCTTTGAAGCCTAAATTACATTAAAATGACAATTGTGACATTTTTCACGTCTTATTTAGATTATCCTTTACTTTCGTAGATTTACTCTATTTGTGTGGTAGTATGGTATATCGTATATCCTGTTTTTCTTGGAGAAAATTTTAATGACTTTATTTCGTAGTTTTTTTTATGCTATTATACGAGTACTTCTCATATTATCATTCATCATTTTCAGTTAACTCTGAATGCTCTTTATAGTTTTTTGTTTTATTCGAAATTGGTCCACATTGTGTTTTTGTCTGCTGTGTATGTATATTACGAACCAGTAAGTGGGACGTAGGTAGTATAATAAACATATTTTTAAATTAAATAAAAAAAAAACCGTTACTTCAAAGTATTTTATAATGTATAATGTTTATTACATTCAACACAAACCGTCTTTTATTTGTCAAAAAAAAAAAAAATGTTTATATCGTACGTCATACTATTATTATAGATACTATATAGTAATACTCTTTACTGTTATTACTATTTATTTTATTATCATAATCAAAGTACAAATATGAATTGTAAATACAACTATTTGAAAACTAGCAGTGTATTAAAAGTCACGGTTTTATTTAATTTATTTAATTAATCAAGTAAGTGTAGCTTATTAAAATATGCTTTTTTTATCTCTAATACGTATTGTATTTATTATTACTATTGTATAACCAGTCACCCAGGTTAGCCATCTTTTTGATCAAGATCGACCAACAGTAATGTTTATACTATAAAGTGATTTAATTATTTCAAATACGAATAAGGATGGGTCATAAAAAAGTATAATAATAGTTTAACATTAAATACAGTTAAAAATGTTATTTAATTTTTTAGACTTTTATCATTAAAAAGTACATAAAAAACATTTTATGTTTTCAAGACAAATATTTCTATATGATGACGTAAAAAAAATCGTGAACATTTTCCTTAATGCCGATTGAAAATTGAACATTTCTATTCCTATATTAGGCATAACATGTAATATCTATATTTTATATACTTATAATCGTTCATCTCACCTTAATAATTAAGTATTTTAAGCAATTTTCGTTAATAATACTTTGGAAAAAAAATGCGAAACTCTTAACCTGTTATTCGTAGTTCATAGAGATTTTTAATTTTAGTTCAATCTTATATATTCGTCTATTATCTTATATATATTATACCTATTGATAGTAGACTATACATTTTTTTCAACGAAAGAACATTTGTTTTTCAAGTTTGGCTCTTTTATTTATTGGAAATGTCCCTGGTGTGAGTTTTAATGTGGTAACTGGTAATACCATTAAATTAAAATAATTATAAATGTTTTAAATGGTAAGTAAGTAATAGTATAAAATTAGCATATACTCACAATAAATAACGTAAACATTTACTGCTTTTTTTATTTCAAATTTTCAAAAGCATGTTAAATTGGTATTTCAATGTTTTCGTTTCATGATTTTATCATACGAATACTTTAAATTGTTTAGTGATAATAGTCTGGACTCAAATTATTATTACTTATTGTTTATAAGTATTTTTTTTTTTTTAACAGAATAATGTCACATCAAAAAAAGTACAAATATACCTTATCTTCAAACAACGGGATTCTATCATCAGAACAAAGGGATTTTTTCGAAATTAATGGATTTATTATCATTGAACAATTAATACACGAAACATTATTGGATCAATTCAAGTAATTAATAATTCTGTACTTATTCATATAAATTAATTATGGCAATATATAATTTATAAAATGACATAATCAGAATTCAGCTCATATTTTTGTTATAAATATCTTATAGCAGTACAACATTTTATCGAGATGTTCTATAAACATATACACTCTAATATCCACTACCAACACAAACCCTGATCTTTAAAACTATCCGTTCATTCTTGTTGACCTCAAAAAAAAAAAAAATGCTAAAACTAACCTGATGTTGTGACCTACTATTCGACTATCTTACCCCACGCCACATCACGAAGTTCCATCACTCAATAGCTTTTTCCTTCTCTCAAGTCTTCAGTCTTTTTAAATTTAATTTATTTAATTAACCTTTTAAACATGATTTTTACTTATTGTAAAAAAAAAATTTTATTTTACAACAAATTCTAAATTAAAAACAATATATACATAGATATCCTATAACAGCAATGGGTCGTAAGACATTATTTATAGTAAGTTATTGGAATGCTAATTAAAAAATAAATTAACTTGAATAAATCATTGTGGATTAATTTAATAATTTTATTTTCACTCTGCTTTTTAGACAAAGATTCATCGATATATGTGAAAATAGGATTAATCGAGGAGGAATAACTGTGATGAAAGATATATCATCAATTAAAAAAAATCAAGAAGTAATTTCTAATGAGCTTATAGTTAATAAAATTCAAGATATACTATGGGATGACGTATTCCAACAGTACTTTCTACATCCAAAAGTAATTATTTTTTTTTGTATAACAATATTAACAGGCCTACAATTTTTGAGGGTATTGAAATTGTAATTAACTTGGTTGTATTTTTATTTATGTAGAATAATAATTATACACATACATGATATGCGTACATTCTTCTCTTATATCAAATAATAAATCGTATTCAATACTAATTTATATTATAATAAAATATTTAATAGTAATATGATGGATACAAAAATATTTATTTTACAAAAAAAAAAAAAAATTGAATAACTAACCACACCATTGATATATTAATACACAGTATTCTAACACTATACCTAGTTATTAAAAATACAAAAATAAGTGTTGAAAATGTTGAACAACTAATTAACTTGTTACGACTTATTTTTGAAATTAAACACCGTTAAACAATATTAAGATGATTTATTCGAAACTGTTATTATTATTATTATTATTATTATTGTTTTCAATTCATCGTTGACATAATAACGTAGGAACAGGTCAAATAATATGCTACATAGATATATATTATATACCTATCATATTTCCCCATATATTGGTTTATAATATGGTTATTATATCGTTTCAAGCGATAATAGGTACGAATGTGTGTCAGTTTACGAAAAACTCTAACTACAAAATAAAAATAATTTGGAACTCTCGTTTCTTTGAAAAATCAATAATGTATTTGTTATTTTTGTTTTGTTATCAAATGTTTAAATGTACTTTTTATTATTATTTGTTGACAACAGACACGTAATTATATTAATATTTCGAACGGATCGTGTTCAATGACATAGTGGTTGGTTTTTAGTGGGCACTCAGGGTCAAAATGTTTAAATAATAATACGTGTTTGCGCTTGATGGACGTTGGAAAAAATTTGGCGTCGTATTATTATAGTTATTATTACTAGAATTTTACCTGCGGCCTATAAAAACGGATACGTAATGATTTTCACCGTGTCTATACAGTCGACCGCTATCACTAAAAATAGAGTGTTTAATATATTGCCGCCACGGTATCATAAAAAAAATACTAATAGTGTTCGATGAACAACTACCAAGCAAATAACGTCATTTGTATACTCGCACGGTTAAAATATAACCAACATGTTAGAATAATGTACATAAGCAAATTATCTAGCCAATATTTGATCAACGTATTAGAAGTTTTGTATAAAAATAAATAAATTGTTGCAATATTATGTTTATGATTTGTGCTTTGTACACGAAAATGTTCTTATTATATTGAAAATAAAATTACTAAGTTTTTTCTTTTATGTTGTATACTGTTTAAATGAGTCTCAACAAATATTAGCATAAATAAAATTATAACGTAATTGCTTTAAAAGAGTATTTTCAATGCACAGTGGTAAAACAAAATGTGTTTAAAAAGTTTAATATTATTAGAAATTAATTATATTAATAGAAAAACAATATTCTTGTGTAGGTGTTATAGTGTATTTTACAATATTATTATATCATTGAAACCTATGTAATCAATGTACTTATATTACATTGTATTAATAACTATATAAATATTATGATTTAATACAATATTTAGATTAACCAGATACTATCTTAATAAAGTTGATCTTAAAATATAAATACTTCATACACTTATAGTGTTTAACACAAAATAAAATAAAAAAATTTTCCGAGTGGTTAGTAAAAATTATAACCAGGTTATTATCATTACTTATTATTATTATTTTTATTTTTATGAAAGATTTATAAATGTGTAGGTACCTACTTAAATTGATCAGAATTAATACAATAAAAACAAAATAAGTAGAACATTTAAAAAATTTAATATCCCTATATAAAATATTTTACTTAAGCTAGCTTAAAGTCTAAGTTATTATCAAAAAATAATCTTTTCGATACAATCATCATAAATTGAGTTCTAAAAGTTTATAATTTATTCTTCAGGGTATATTTTTCATTCATAATAATATCAAACTAATCCTTTATAATTAAATCTCATCATTGCTCAAAATTAAAATTTATTGAAGCATTAAACGTGATAAATTAATCAGTTGTACTCGACGTTATTATTTCTAAATAAAAATAAATTTTTCCTCTTTTATAATTAAAAAGATATTTCTTTGAAAATTGTTAATATCTTTCACGGATAATGAATGATTTTAAAGTAACTTATAATAATTATTTTACCAAAAGCGGCCAAGTTTCTAACTATTTGTATTTCAACATCAACATTGTCCACATTCCACGAATAACTTATGTTTAACTTTCAAAACAATAGATATTTAAAATATTACGTATCATAATATCTACCTACTTTCAACTTATACTCTCTAGATATTATTCAATTATTGAAACCTGTATATAGAAATTTTGTTTTTAAGCCAAAACGTCAACGCTTAGAAAACATATCACTATAATACCACTAGACAATCTTTATGAGATTTGTATTATTTAAAAATTAAATTTAAAAAAAAACTAATTATCAAACAACTTGAATGACTAATTGAATAGTCTATGAGACACAATTATTTGTATTATACTTTCCTGGTAACTTTTGGATATACGTGATAAACATTTTAAATGTTTTGTATGTGGGAACATCACTTTAATTTTATGTTAAAAATAAAGAAACGAACCATTTACTTATTTTTATAGTTGCTCGATTATGTACAATGTATCACTGGAAACAATATAATGGCAATGCATTCAATGTTAATAAACAAACCTCCAGATACTGGTTCGATGACTTCAAGACATCCAATGCATCAGGTAAATAGATTTTTCTATGTATTGAAAAAATACAATATTACGTTAGCTTCGAAAAAAACGATTCTGAGTAAAGTTTACTGTATATTAATGTTTTATAAATGTGTTTTACATGTTTGTTATCAGAGAATCAGTTAAGGTTTTCTCAAGACTAAAAACTGAGTAGAATATGGTCAAATTTCCATTTTTCCTCGTTCTAGTTTTCAAAAATATTGGACTCTATTACTTTTTTTTATGTGTTCACAAATCTTAAACATCGGTTTATGACTAAAAGTTTTTTTTCTCTGGATCTAACAATCATTAAATCTGTTAAATCTACTCACACTCTTTATAGAATATGCCATTTTATTGATTTTACATAAAAATGTTTTTCCTGAATATATTTTATTCGATTAATTTGATTAACAATAAACTTAAAATACTTTATCGATGTATACTTATAGAAAATAGAAATACTTATTATTATTATATTTACTTTTTATAAAGGCTTTACGAGTGTTTTTACGTCTTTCTAGCGTCTTATTATATTAATAATAAATATTTAAACTGACCTTATATAGCTATAAATTAAAACTTTAATGTATAATAACATAGTATACATATGTTTTAACTTATAAAAAGTCTTAACATTATTTTCAAGTATTAAGTATAATCAAATAAATACCCAGAATGAAAAAAAAAATCAACTAATAAAAAACACTACGGTGCACGATAACTAATAATATAATATATTAATACCTATATTTCTATTTTTATAGTATGTATTCATAGTATAAATATTATATTAGGTAAAGTTTAAATCCAAATGTTTTTAGATGCATTGAGATATAAGTAGGTATTTAATTCCACGTCAAAAAACATAAAAGTTAAGACTTATGAGTTATGACATTGTATTATAACCGTTAATTAAATTTTGTAATTAATTTAGGTAACTCATACACCTTTTATAGTTTTTTTGTTATCTTTTATTATTTTTAACTATTTTTAGGATTTACATTATTTTGCATTTCGCCCAGCTGACAGAATCGTAGCTACATGGACAGCTATGCAAACGGTTACAAAAGATAACGGATGTCTGTTTGTACTGCCGGGCTCGCATATACATCCGGGTAAACTTCTTCCACATGAATACCCTGAATGGAAAGTAAGAAATATTATAGTGGTTGTATAATTACTTTTATTATTATTACCATTCATTTATATGATAAAAATATTTTATGATTCATTGTGTTTAAAAGGGAGGAGTGAATAAAGGTTTCCATGGGATTATCGGCTACGATAATCACCAAAAAAAATATTTGGAAATGAATCCTGGTGACACGGTATTATTTCACCCACTGTTAATACACGGATCTGGACCAAATACGTCACAAGTATGTATGATATTATGTATATATGTGTTTAAAACTCTACATTCAAAATATTGTAAAAATTCCCTCAATATATTATAATATAGTATGCATATTAAAAATGAAACATGATAAAATAGTCTGTTATCATGTTTTATAATATGGAAACGCCAATATAATACTTACCTACAATAACATTTTTAAAAAATCCTTAATTATTATTTGCTATTCTTACGTTAATTAAGTATAACTAATGAATAACGCAATATGACTTTAATAATATCAATTCATGTAAAAATATATTTACATTGTATGAATACATATATATATATATATATATTTGTTGTACAAAGGAAACAAGAAAAGCAATTTCTTGTCATTTTGCATCCTGTGAATGTCAATATATAGATGTAACTGGTACAACTCAACAAAATATCGCTATTGAAGTCAAAGAAATAGCACGTCGGAGAGGTTTCAATGACATGGATTTCAAAGTAATAATATATGTGTACAATATAATAACTACACGACATGACTTAATTAAAATAAAAACATTTCGCATATTTCAGGACTTTTGGAAGTTTCGAAGTCGACTAGTACGTGGATTGAAAATGCATTTATAACGCATCTTAATGAACTGCAAATTTATAATATTATTACACATAATTTATTTAACCCTATAACAATTTCAATTAGTGTAGATTTCAATTCGTCACAACTATTAATTATAATAATTATTTACCCACATAAACAGTACACTTGCACACATATACATTAGATCTCCATAAAATGTTACTATAAATTCAACACAAATTCAGGGAAGTTATTTATGTTTTTTATATAAAGGTAAAAATATTATGAAGCCTATTACAACATTTATTTGAGGACCCACACTATTGTTGTCAAAAAAAAAAAAATGTGTCCATATTTTTATATTAATAAAAGTAATTTTTTAACTATGTTATATATTATATAATTATATAATAGGTAGTAGGTACAGGGTACATACTTAATAACTACTAATACATAAAAGCATTAAGCAAAACAATAACACATGTAACCTATGTCTAATGACTATAAAATATGAATACCTATTCTAAACAAAGCAAAAAATTATTATTCGGCAACGGGCATAATTCTGAGTCACATAGCTGTAGAATATATTATAATGTACAAACATTATTTGTTATGCTTTTAATAAAAATATGTATTTTAATTTCGTACAGTTTTATATAAGGTACTTAAAAAAATTTGAAGCTAAGATTTTATTCAAAACCAAATAATTTCTCAATAACATTCAAATCATCAACTGTTAAACTAGGCATATCAAACTCAAAGTATCAAGTGAGCCAATTTAAAATTTAAAATTTAATTAATTAATTATTTTATGATATAGGCATTATATAAATTTTAAGTTACAAGAAAAATCAAATTAACAATTTATGTATACTATTTTCAATAATGCGAACAGCTATAAATGGCCTTTTAGATCCAGATTAATTTCTTTTTGATGTTTATGATACTTGATTCTTTTAACTTATTTATACATATATTAGCTCCGCCCATAATACAAACACGCAAGTCTAGTTTTGAAATTCGCAAAAAACTTCTTTCCTTGCCCACATAGCAAAGATATATCCTTTATATATTTATCACATATTTATTTTTGGATATCTATTTATCTATTGAATATTTGAGGCTTCTTTGAAGAAAATTTTTTAATATCTTAATGATATATGATAGATGTCTTATGAACCAAAAATGTATATCTCCTGAATACCTCAGAAATATGATTTAGATTTCAAATAAATATACAAATTGGTATATCCAGTGCATATATGTTTTATAATTTCCTATAAATATCTTGCAATATCTATGGGATTTGTCATTTATATTTCAACAACCATTTATTTAGATATCTTAAAAATATTCAGTGATTATTATTATTGCTTTCGCATATTATAATATTATTATGTTTAGGACTGGGATTTTAATGCCCTAAAAAATCTCAAAAATGCCCTTAAAATGCAAAAATTACAAAATCTCAAAACATTTATTTAAATTATATTTATTATAGTTTAAATAGGAAAAAAAGTTATGTTTATGGTATTGTTACTATAGTAGTATTTGTTAGTTGTTTAGTTCTGGATATACTAATAAATAAGAAAATGCACTAATATAGTCAAAAAATGCATTTAAGATTAATTTTGTCAAAAAATGCAAAAAAACAAAATTACTTTCTGTCAGTATCAGTAGTTTCACCTTTTACCCAAAGCACATTTTATACTTACGAGCCAACGTTTCAAAATACAAAAAAAAAGATTTTTAATTATAATATTATTATGTTATGATTTTAAAATATACTTTAAATGAACATACTGTCGCCGCCAAGTCGACGTATATCATCATTACTATTATTATTATATTATATTATACATCCCGCCGCCGACACACACACACACACACACGCATGCCGCGCCGCGGCCGACCGTTATATTAATTGTTTTCATTTTTTCTATTATATTTATGTTATCTTTGTTTTTTTAATTATTATAATATTATTTTGTCGTTTGTGAATTATTATGTAATAATATGGTAATTACGCGATCGCGGTATCGTCCGTTTAATATTATAATATACTTTAGTCTTCTCTCCAGCGTTAATACGCAACCTACGTGCGCTAATCGCCGTGCATACATTTTTTTATTGTAAACCCTGGGCCTGATTAACCAATAGGCTAAGTAGTCTACAGCCTAGGGCACCAATCGGCCAATGGTTAAATTGGGGCGTCAAAACTTTTTTGTTTTTTCACGAATGTAGAACTTAGGGGCGCCATATCAACCCTAGCCTATTGGCGTCCAACTCTTTAATCAGGCCCTGTGTAAACCCTTTTGTCGTGTGGACGCGAATCGCCACTTTTTAATATTATATCACAGGCGAGAATCGCTTATTTTATTATTATATTATTTTGTGTATGCGCTAATCGCCACTATTATAATATTATATTATACGCGCGCGAATCGCCGTAAAAATATTATATATTTCGTGTCGGCGCGAATCGCCATATTCTTTTTATTTTATATTTTTATATTATGGAAGGCGCTAATCGCCATCCTTTTATATTTTATATCGGCGCAAATCGCCACATTTATTATATTACTTTTGTGTGAGTGCAATTCACCACCTTTATTATATTATATTTTTATTATTGTTATTCATACGACGTAGTATGTGTGTCAAATATTATTAATTATTATTATTGTTGTTATATCTTTCTATTGTGTGTGTGTGTGTGTGAACCTTTTATTATAGTTTGGATGTATATTGTATTTAGTGTTTTGCAACTGAATAGTTCCTTCTGTTTGATTGGTGTTGTTAGCTATTTAGGTATTACCACCTACTAAATCAAAATAAATATTATTAGTCCCACTTTTAAATTTTACTGTATTTTTTTAGTTAGGGGTTAAGTTGAGTTTGCTTCTATTTATTGAATACATGTTATGATCTTA
>VUJU01000862.1:0-77384 GCA_009835225.1 Aphis craccivora
ACACTCCTATATATATAATAGTAATCCACACGGCACCTAATGTACAGCAGAGCGGTACTCACTTGCCCGCTTTTTTTATTAATTTGTTTTTTTATTATTGGTATTCTAAACAGTTCAATTGCAAAAAGTGTGCTAATTTCAATTAAGTTTAATGACAGATGCTGATAATATTTTAAAGATTTTGTAGGATTACCCACTAAGATATTATATGCTAAACGAATGGTATAATACATAGGTCTATACTCTATTTTAGTCTCATTAAACCGAGATCTGTTCAACGACTGGTCAGCAAAAATAAGATTTCAGCATCGAGTGTAAAAATTAGACATATGTACAGTATACACATTAAAGGTACGCGTGCTCTGATTTTTTTATCGCAGAGAATATCAGAAAATTAGTGTTTTAAACCGATTTCTGTTTATAAACAATACCTAAAATTAAAAAGAAGAGAAAACGAGCTGACATCGCAGACCACAGGGGATACTAGCTAGAGAAAGCAGGATAGGTACCTACTCTGAGGAGTCCAACCATAGACAATAATTAAAATGTATAGTTACCTAAGTTGCTCAAAATATACCTAAGCTATGTAATAAGGCAATTTTGAATGAACACATATAAATCCCCTCCTGTGTAGAAAATCAAACATGTCAAGATGTAAACATTATTATATTCTAATAATAATTATACCCATGTAATTTATGTTACCAATGTAATCCAACGAATGATGGTTCCCACACAATGTGAAATGATTGTATAGCTAAAATGTTTGAGTAAATATTATTTTGAATTTGGAGATTGGGTACTTGGGTCTATGAGTATAATTGGAAAAAATAATTAAAAACAAAATACAATTATTTAAGCTCGAGACATTTTAAATTACAATATAGGAAGGGGTCGAGAAGATAAGGTCGGTAAAGACATAGTACTTCAACTTCAAACTAATTCTTAACTCAAAAGTTTTATCCAATTACGTTTTAAAACAATTAATTTTTTAATGAAGTTTTGCATCAAAATAGCAAACAAAATTTACAATTTCAAAATTGATAGTAAGGACTTACGATATGAATGATTCAATATGGGAATATTCAGTATGGAACCCATAAATTATACAATTTTAATAAAACTTATTCATAAGTACCCATGTCATTACGGTTGATACTGCGGTATACAATGATAATTGATAACTCAATAAATATATCTTATATCTGTTTGTATAATATGATCATAAATTATTGATCATTTCCATCAAAATAAATATTCACATGAAAATTTTTAAAGTGAAATTCCAAGGTGCCAAAATATTTGAATCTAACAGGCCACTGGCCAATCTCAGATAGGTTACCTAAAAAGCTGGGTATTGCCATACAGGTTATAATTCTATTTAAAACAAAGTTTATATTTATTAATCTCATTAAATAGTATAATATTAAAAAACTAGCCAACAAATAAGTAAACATCAAATTAGGAAAATAAAATATAAATCAATGACTTAAAATTAAACACGGAACAAAAATTCAGAAAAAAAAAAATATTCTAACTATATAATAATAAAAGGAAAAAAACACTTACATAAAAGTTATAGTTTCAACCACAGAATATATATAAATATATAATAATAATAATTATAACTATAGAATTTATGATTTATAACTAAAACAATATTACTATATTGACACAAAAAAATGTCCACTGGAAAGTTGTTATTATTCTAGGCCATAGAATGGCGGTCAGAAAGGATTGACTAGGTTGACCTTTTCAAAATATTATACATTACACTGGGTCTACCGCAAAGTGTATTTTATACTAGACAATTATATTATAGTTAATATTAAAATTATTTTAGTTACTAAATGAAAAATGTATAAACATTAAACAATTTAATCTATAATAAATCATAATAATTTGGGCATGCATGATAGCCGTAGCAACGACATGCGAGTCATTATTCGTTACGTCGTCGTCGTTGCGGCATCATACGAAAAACTCAGTCTTGTTGCTCAGCTCGTACTCGATCTCCTCGTTCTTGTACATCTCCAAAAGCTAAAACGTACAGATCGAATATCTAAGATTATATTAAAAGATAACAACAGTAAGTCGAGTTTAAACCGGGTAACATTAAAACGTACATTGTTTATTTCTTTAACCAACTCCTGCTTTTGCTTCTCGTGTTTGGCCTGCAACTTTTCCTTATCTTTAGCTTGTTTAATCTGCAACATTTAAATTTTAGTATTCATATAAACAATAAAACCAAAAAAATGGGTTATTTTCAATTCACTTTGTACTTATTTCCTAAGGAAAATCTAGCCAAATGATTTTACCTGAGCGTATTTCCTCTCATCCATGAATTTTTTAGTGTTGTTTTGTTTCTTTTCTCTTAATCGCCTGTCTTTGTCGCCTTTTGTCTTCAACGTCTTATCATTCATCACGTCTTTCATCACTTCAACAGATATCTTTGCTTGTCTAGTGTTCATCTCTTTTAAATCTCTGTAAGCAATACAATTTTCATTAAGTTTTAATTGCAATGAGTGTTTAGTAACAATGTGTGTAAGTCGAATCATACTTTTCGTGTCGAGCTTCTAACTGCTTCATTTGTGCAGCTTGGAGGTTTTCCATAAGTTTTAAAAGGGCATCCTGCTGTTCAGTAGCTTGCTGTTTTTGTAACGCCCATTTCTCTCGCCTATGACGTTCAACCATTTCAGACCACTGAGTCATTTGCTCATTCACCAATTTTTTAACACCACCATCATTGATAACTTCAGTTTTGCTAAAATATCATAACATATTAAGAAATAAGAAAATCATCTCATTTAATGTTCTAATTTCACTCACTCTTTGCCTTTAACAGCCTTTTCCACAGATGTACATTGGTGTTTTTGTATAGCAGCCTTTTCCTTAGCTTGTCGCTTGCGTAAAGTCTCTAATTCTTTTTCTTGCTTTCGTCTTGCTTTTTGAAATCCTTTGTCATTTCTCAGGTACTCAAGGTTTATATTTTCAAATTTCAGTTCTTCCTCTATAACGAAATAGTATTATTTGAGTTCAGAAATTTTAAATTAGAATAGGTTGGAGATAGTTTGATCACATCATGAGAAGAGGTGTTGCCACGAAGACAAGGAAAGTGACTACGGCAATTAATTTAAAAAGAAAAAGATAGAAAGAAAGACTAAGACTGAGATAAATAGACAGAATAGAGAATGACGCTAAAAAACTAGTGTAAGTAAAGATGAGATGAAGGACAGAGCCCTATGAAAGGTGATAAACATTATATTGGTTGGGAACAAAGCCAAAACAAAAGATATTTTATATTTTAATTACCTTTCTTTGGTTCATCAGACTTTTTGTTTTTACTCCCCTTTTTACCAGTCTTCTCACCTTCTCCTGCATTACCAGCTAAAATATCTTTGGTATTAATATCGGTTTCTTCAATACCCATGGCCTTCATCTGTTGCGCACGCTTTTCTTGTGCCGACAAAAATGCTCTTGGATCAGATAAAGCAGCCATGAAATCTAAAATTACATACAAAAAACATTTAGCAATTTTTACTAATTAATAAATAAAAATTATAATAACAGCATCTATTGAACAAGAAATAGCTGTGCAATTAACACTATTATCTATGATACATAATTCTATCAATTCTTGAAAAAAAAAAAAATTACAAAACAAAATTAAACGTTATACTCAAGTTTCAAATGATAAAAATAAATATGAATAATTTGATCTTCTGAAGTATACCATAAATAAAAGATGAATATTATAAAAAATATTATTATTAATAACTTGTTCAAGTTAAACTTAAAAATTAAACGGTTTAAAAAGTTAATAAGCTAAAAATAACTCGATATAATGCAGTAAAAAATTAATCTGATGACTAAAAATGATTAAATATTTAATTATTGTCGTACCATTGTACAGTATACAATAAATTAGGATAGTAGGATGACTATATTAAAAAAAAAAGAACAAAGAAAACTGAAATAATCTCCGATTTTGTCAGTGTCTCTTAAAGACGGAAATTAAACTTTTAAGTTGGGAATATAAATACGTACCTACCTTTTCATAAACATTTTTTTTTTTTAATTTGATATTTTACCTACTTTGTTTAATATATATATATATAGGTGAATATTGTAATATTATGATATTACGTTAACGATTTTTGTAATAATAATAATGAAATGAAAGCATAAAAATAAACGATTTCAAAATCACATTTATTTTTATTATTCGAATTTCTGATTGGATCACGAGCACGGCGTGATCATGATCGCTGCTCAAAATAGAGCTATATATAACCTATGTATTTTTATCAATGTCGATTGTCATGAAATTATTTAGACAGTACTTATTACAGTAACAATATTATATTGACAACAAATTTATTTTAATTCAAAAATAAAAGTAAAATATATACATAGGACTTGATTATACTTACGTATAATTTAATATATTGTAAATGTATATAGGTAATATACATTAATAAGAATTAGGTAGGTACTACAGAATCAGTGCCGTAACTAGACTACTTGAGGCCTGTGTGCAAACCAAAATTTAGAGAACCTGTGTGGCCGTATTATAATCTCTTTTTGAGGCCCTGCAATATAATATGAAGCCTGTGGCCCGTGTGCTGTGCACTCTGCACACCCGGTTTTTACAACACTGTACAGAATAATTTGAATCAACGAAAAAAAAAAAGGATAAAAAACGTCGTTGGTTGTTACCCTATATGGGCTACGATGAATCACAGATAGTCTGTTGTTAGAGAAATTAGAATTGCACATATTAAGGGTAATAAAGTAAAATTATACTTCAAATATTCTAGGTAAGTACTAGGTATACCTTTTTTTGGTTTACTGAAAAAAGCCTTGAGAGATTGTCTAAAAAATTAAAACTAGTTGGATTTTTCTTTCTAAAATATTTTACTCTCTGTGAAGTGTATCGAATTTGAATTCGTTGATGAACACATTGTATATACTATATACCACTTCAATATATTCATAAAAGGTAAGTATTAAAGTATTTTAACTAGGTATACTTGAAAAATAATTTTTATAGATTTTATAAATGACCTACCGGTATATCTGTCTGATACTTGGCGGTAGGTTTTAGAGTGATTTTTATTTGTTGTATTTTGCAATTCAACGCACGATTGTTACACACTTACGAAAACGCGGCCAACTGTTGCTACAATTTTAATATCAGCAGTTGTTACCGGAACTTCTTGATTTTGATAATCATTTTAACGTTGGTTTACGTAGGTATAAGCAATGCGGAAATGGACAAGTTACGTGTAATATTTATCATAATTCAAAATATTAATTATCTAACTCGTCGTAAAAATAGTTCGCGAGAGTGGTGGCGATGGTGGTTGTGGAGTATATTGAGACATGGGTGCGCAGTTTCTAGACGGCTTCACTCGGAAGTATTACATTATCGCCGTCCCCACCGATCAACAGTACGCGGAACAGGTTTTCAAAGTACCTACTAAGGATTAATTTAATAAATTGTTATTATCGATGTAAGCGTTCTGGATCTAATTCTCGTCTGTGATGTGGTTACTTTAAGTAAGCAATTTTTTTCGCAATAAAACTCGTTCACGTGTCATATTTTCCATCCCAGAAACAAGTTCACAAAAATAGTGAAGAATAAATTAGCCCATCAGTATTACTAGGCGTTTTAACTGTTTAAAGACATGCTGTTTTATTTTAATTGCAAAACTTACTCAATCATTTATAGTACCTATTACCTACCTACATTATAACTTTTTTTTTTTTTTTTAATTTAACAATTAGGTAGGTATTCAAAAGTTGTTTTTTTTAAAAAAAAAAAAAAAACTATTTAGATAAAACATTAAACTAATAGAGCACTTTTAAATTTTTATTGTTAATTAAAAAAAAAAAAAAATCGAATTATTATCCCATTGGAGAAAAAATTACAACTAAATAAAATATTTAACACACCTTCAAAACCATCAGGAACATAAATTTTCAATTCAATGTTACAGAATAACATAGGAAGAGCCATTGGGAAATTGGCTTCTGATCTTAATGATATATGCCTATAGCCAGCTTGTAGACCATCCAAAGGCAAAATTCTTTGTCCCAATAGTTTTCCATTTTCTTCATACACACCTATCCTCAATACTGCTAAATCTGGTAATACTACCTAAAGTATAACATTATAGAAATTAATATACATACATTCAATGATAAGAAATTTTAAGCATAAATTATATTTTAAATTTATAATACACTACTATGTATACAACATACTGAAAAAAAAAATGCAAATTACCTTTCTAAATAAAAACGGTTCTTCATTGTACACTGGATTCAAACCATTGCTAGGTACCATCCGGGTACGGAATTCCTTACGGATAGTATCTGTAGGAAGTCCATACATATCAACCTCAACATAAGTACCAACCTTCTTGTCAGACAAAAATTGGCCAGCAATCACTTGAACCGAACACTGCGCAGCAATCACCCCATCTACAGGGGATTCTGCAAATGGGTCAAAGCTTCGGTCTGCTCTGCGCATGAAATCTGGTTTCAATAAGTATCCACAGTTACCGTTGTATTCAAATTTTCCCTGATTAAGCTGCATAGGTAAGTCTGCAGTTTGAAAATTTAATGATACCATTTGACAACCAGCATTCCAAAAAACCTACAAATTAACATTACTGTAAAATTGAAATGATAAACGAATTGTCAAAATATATGTTGATAAACTAAACATGTTTTTGACATTTATAAATTATTATATTATTATAATAACAAATTTATAATTTTACTTGTGGCATATAATTTGAAGAATCAGCGCGGGTTCCTTTTGGATAAATACGACTCATCTGTCTTTTATTATAGTTTACAAATTCAATTGCTTGAGATTTTAAATAGCCAAGTCCAGTGTTTTCAGCAAAAGAACTCATATTATGATGAATATTTTTTTCTAATATATATGTACAAAAAAAAATATTTATATATGATAATTAATAACAAAAATATTCAATTATCAAACTTACTTTCAGCTACATCAAAACCCTGAAACTTTATAGGCTGTGCATAATTAACCATCGAAGATAACCAGGGATGTACATTTGTAGTTGATCCAGTATATTGTATAGGTGGTGGAGCCTCGGCACCTTCGGTACCTGTTCCCACATCTGGCGCTTCAATCTAATAAAAAAAAAACATAAAATAATAATTGTCAATAGACGTAAAGAATGAGGTGTGCACATTTGACTTGAATTATATTCATATTATATTTTGAGTCTAAATATAATATTAAGACAAATGGTGAAACCTCATTATTATAGACAAGCAAAATTCAAGAAAAGTGATGAACATATTGTGACCCTGAATAATAGCTTTTAATGATCTGATGAATAGTATAATAATTAATAGACAAATTTAAATCTACTTAGAGGTGAATTAAATATTATGTAAATATAGTAATATATTGTTAAGAGTCATATTATGATGGATGATTCAGTATTAATTAGTAAAAATAAAAAAAGTAATAAGTATAATTAGTATAATACCCAATATTCCATAAACTTTTGTATTACCTTTTTTTCTTCAGGGGGATTTGAAGTTACTGCAGTTGCATCCTCTTTTTCTTCGTCCTCAATGACAAACTGGCCTTTTCTA
The DNA here is from genome assembly GCA_009835225.1 of Aphis craccivora. NCBI lineage: Eukaryota > Metazoa > Arthropoda > Insecta > Hemiptera > Aphididae > Aphis > Aphis craccivora. Next base: position 7,651 of record VUJU01000862.1, read on the forward strand.
AACAGCTCTAACTCACTTTTTTCAACTTCTGGTTTTAACCGTTTATTTTTAATCATGATTTTCCTTTTAAGTAATGATGGAGGAGGTAATGGCACTCCTGGATCACACTTAAAAATAAAATATTATTAAAAAAATATTCATAAGCATTAAAACAACAATTATAAACTCACTGGAAAATCGGGTAGGCACTCTCTCATTAATAAATCTCCAAGAATTTCATCACAATATTTGGCAAGTTTGTATTGCTGACTTTTACAACAATGGTTCTCAAATGATAAAATAATTGGAAAGTCAGATGTTACAAATGCCGTGTCTCGAATAGCATAAATTACATCCTAAATAGTCAAACAAAACACTCTTTACTATCTAAAAATTAAGTAGTTATAAACATAAGAATGACAATAATGTTTAATAATATGATCTTAACTTTAATATATAAATATAACTCAAGTTTTACTTAAAAAAACTAAAATATTATGATCATCAATTTAATCTTTTAAAAATTTAAGTCTGGAAAAGTATGGAATCAAAACGATTAGGTATACAGTATTTAATAAAAAGTAAAAAAAGATAGCAATCAATTAAACATTATTTAAAATGTTAACCTAACTTTAACAAGAATAACACACATTTTTTTTTGATAATATTCATTTTAATGATTTATAAACATCTTAACTACATTTTTAAAATTAAATTTATAATTTATTAATATTTTATTTAAGGATTTATTTACATTGCTAAAATAAATACAATTTTTAGTGTTTTTATTATACATACTGAGTTCTGAATTTCTGATGGTCAAGATTGTTTAGAAATTGCTCATCTTGAAAAATATAACTCATATAGTCATATTACTAAAAATAATAATCATACCTTAAATAGAATATCTGTACACATAGCTTTCCCATGGGTAATAATTGGTTCTTCTTCTTCGCCTTTACCATCCCAACAATCAAGTTCAACACATCTATAGAATTTCAAGGTAGATTTTAAAAAATAAAAATGAGTTTGAATGAAAACAAAAGCATACGTTTTATTTAAATATAACCTCACCTGCATCCAGCTAAAAGTGTCTGACGATACATTTCAACACTAGATTTTCCACCAAATTGTCGTCCAGATAAATATGTGTTATGAGATGAATTAATATAATAATGAGCTAAAGGTTGATCCATATCCATGTAGAAATCTAATCGATCCAAAAATACTGGTGCATTTTCATCAGACATTAAATATCTAATGAGGCCTTCTTTTGATAGTTGTTCTAAAAAAATATTACTGTTACTCATATACTGGCCTTAATTAAATATTAAGTTATTAATTCATATATTAGATGTAACCATATAAACACAAAAACTTAAAATCATTAATGAATAATACAGTATTATGTAGTACTACAAATCAGAATATGGATGTTGATTTAGATCTCAAAAAATTTGGCAATAATTTTGTACGTAAATATTATTCAACACTCAGTAAATGTCCACATAATTTAAGTAAATATTATGAAAAAAATTCAATATTTATGCATCAAAAAGTGACCGCTGATGCTCAATTTGTGGTTGGCCAAAAAGACATACACGATCGTGTGGATCAACTGGGCTATAAAGGATGTAACACCAATATACTTTCAGTAAACATTCAAAAACTCTACAATTATATAGTAATAGTTATTGTTGGTGACTTGACTAAGCACAATAATAATCAGAGAAAATTTTCACAGACAATTGTTATAGATCGCAATACTAAAGATGAATGTGTAATAAAAAATGACACACTTTTTTATTTAGATCATAGAGTACAGTTTAATATAGATAATAAAAAAGTAATGACATGCACAAAAAAATTTCAAAATCAAACATGTAATAGAAAAATGCAATCTTTAAGTCAATATGATAAAATGATGTATCCGCCTAGAAGTAATCAGTTATTTGTGTCCGGTATACCAGTTAATACAAAACCTCAGGACCTGAGTCACTTCTTTGAACAATACGGTCAACTATACAGCTTGAGGATCATGACGAAAAATGTGAATTACGGTTTTGTAACATATGCTACATCAGAGTCCACCCAGGCAGTATTACAAAATCGTCCAATAACATACCCAGATAAAACTGGAGTATGGTTAGTTGTCAAAGAGAAGAAGAAGACATACCAATACAAAGAAAACAAATATCTTCCGACTAGTCATCAGTTGTTTGTAGGCGATATTCCAGTTAACGTGACTTCTGATGATTTGAAACAATTTTTTAGCATGTGGGGCGATGTAGTGAACGCACGAGTAATAACAACAGAAAAAAACCTAGAACCTACTAAAGATTTTGTGCCAGGATTTGTGACATTCATGACAGCAGACAGTGCAAAAAAAGTGTTAAGCAACCAACCAATTATGTATCCTGATCAAAATGGTATAGCATTGAAAGTAATGGAAAAAATAAGTAGAGTACAGAAAAAGAAAAGTATTGTTCATGAGGAATATCAAAAAAATGTGAATGACCACAGTTCATTATTTGTATGTTTTTAAATAACTTAATCAATTTCATAAAATATGATATGAAATACTCAGAAACATATTCAGATTCAGAACATGATATTTAAATTGTAGGTTATCATAAAATTAAAAAAATTAAAAACTTAAAACAATATAATGAAAAAAAAAATGTATATATATTTTTTTTTTACAACATTTTGCTTTATTTCAAATAAAAATTATACAATAAAAGTTCTAAAAACATTAATAGATTTTAAAATGAGTGTAATTTGATAAAAGAATTGTCCTGTGTATAGGTGTTATTAGTATGCTGTGGATTGCTAAAGTTTTAACATTTTCCAAAATAGGTAGTACTATAAAAAGTTTGGTTAGTGTCTCTGAACTATTGTATTAATTTTAATAAAATATTTAGTTTAAAATGCTTACTTTCATTCTTCACCTCTTCAGATGGTTCATAGTCATTGATAATTTCAATTGCTCTTTTTTCATCATACAAAGGGTATAAAATTTCGTTTAAACGAGGATCACGTTGTTTCTCATTTAGGAATGTGATAAATTGATCCAAACTAATATTTTCAGCTTTTCCTTGAGTGCTAAAATACAAAATATTATTATGTATGTAGTATATTATGTAAATGGATAAAAGATAACATTTAAATATATTTAAAAATATTAACATTTTCTTGATAAAAATATTTTAAATACTTGAAATACTATCTTAATTGATCTAGTGCTAAAATGATACTTTTAAGAAGTTTCTTAAAATTGTAAGTGACTTTATTAATATATTAAATGCATTATGAATGATATACTTGATAATGTATTCACCACAAAATACACTACAGAAGTTAAATTTATGTTTGAGTTCCATGCAGTTTTAACTGTATTGTATAAGTTTATATGATTTTAAATTAAATTAAAAGTATATAATATATACAGCATTTTTTATATATTCTGACACTGCAATAGTGGTATAAGTAATTAATTACTTACATTGATTGAAAAAGTTCTTCGATATCATTTCTAGGGCATATCTTGTGATAAAGTTCATAGAATTTATCAAATGTAAAATCTGATGGCTCAATAGTATCATTCTAAAATTAGAATTAAATTAAAATAAACATGTATTTTTTTTTTTTTTATTGAATATTTTAAATTTTTTATACTTTTCCACTAGGCAAGTTGAGATCAGCCAGACACTGGTAAACCATTTTTTCAGTTTTACCTGAAGCAAATGTTCTAGCAATAACTTTTACAGGAACTTTACCTTTTGGATCCACTAACATGCCTAATCGCATCCAACTATAATGTATTAATATTAATTAATGACACAGAATAAATTTATTTTATATAAATAATGTATATGTATTATGTTCTATAACACAAATTATAATAAACTCACTGTTTCATAAGATTTGTCCGTACACAAACATTATTCATTTTGTTGTTATGAGTGATCTTGCGAAGGCCTTCTTGCCATTGCTTTATTGAAATTAAGAATACATAATAATTAGAGGTATTTATTTAATAGTTATAAAATGATTTAAATACAAATTCAAATACTTAAAATTGTTTATTAAAATCCTAAAACTAATAAAAGAATTATAAAATTAATATTTATAAACAAGTCAATTTACAAATTTACCAATATAAAGAGTTTATTTTAAGTTGGAAAATGTTTGGCTATTTTACTTTACTAATTACATCATAATTTTTTTTTTTTTTAATAAATATAATAAAGATCTCTAGTGATGATGATGAATATATAAGCTAATCATAAATCAGAAGATTAAAATTTAAACAAAATAACTAATTTTTATAATTTAATTTTAAGTTATCCTTTAAGACAACATTTAAAAATTACATAATACACATAATAATTTACTACAAATAAATTTCAAATGGAGTATATTAATAAAATGTTGGTAGTTCGTTAAACATAAGTTTTGTTGTTTTAAGTATAATAAATACAAATTTAATATTAAACTTGTGATTTATTAATTATTAAACTGTGGAATTCATAACTGTTACTTATACATGAACGATTGCAAATCATATTGATGACAATGAAACATGAAAGAAATAAAAAGATATCCTGTATTCGGTAAAAATTATTTTTGTAAGGTAAATTACGAAATTAAATTAAATGTATTGCATATTATGGGTTAAAATACTATCGAGTAAATGATTGATAAGTAATTGTAACATAATTTTTCAGTTACTATTCATTGACATAAATATATATTAGAAAACACTTAAATAAACGTCAAAAGTCACTACTATAAACTATTTAACTTAAATATTCAGTTTTAAAAATAGAGGTAACCTATTTTAAAAACAAGATATCAACATAAAATTTTTTTTCAAAGAATTTTTACAGATTTGGTTAAGTAATTATAATGAAACTTTCAGTGTTTTCATTACACTATAGTTTTGCATTACATTAACTTATAATATCTAAGGCTCGTAGAAAGGTATTAGGTAATAATATAATTATAATAATTTTGAATAATTTGTTGGATAGTTTAATATTAATACATAATATTGTAAATTAAATAATTTTAAACGATGTAATTATTCAGTATTGTTTACTTTAGCTGTAGCAGCATCTGGACAAATAACATGCTGATAATTTATGTTGATGTAATCTGTGTTGCTGCATATAGTTAGGGATTTCTCTTCTAAGGTATCGCCATGTTTATTTATCAACTGTTGTTGTTGTCGGGTATCCTGGAAAAACAATATAAATATTTCACATTAAGTATGAATTTTCACACCTGAATTATATTGTTTGAGTCTTGCAAAAGTATAACATAGATATTTTGCATTCAACAGAATCAATTTTGCTTTAATATTTGAGTGAATGTAACTTATAAAAATTTTGTTTTATTTTTGACATTATCTATGCTTATCTCAACCTAAATTGTTTTATTTTATGATATTCTAATTATTAAGCTTGTTCAAAACATTTTTATACTATAATATTTTACATATCTACTCCTACTCATAATTTACTTAAAAATTGAAATATCATACAAGGCAACATAATATAAACATAGATCATTAAGTTTAAATAAAAGGTAAATTTATACTTTAAAGCTAACAAAACAAAGTTAGTTTAGCTCACATAAATTTGCTATGTTGTAGTTTTGTTAGATGGATAAATTATAATATGCAATAGTGGCATTTTTTATAACAGTTCAAAACTGGGTTAAATATAAAGGTAAAAAATATTGATTTCATAATGTCACTTTGTAAAGTTGATTATTTTTTTTTCAAAAATAGCTTACTTTAGGTAATCCTCCAGAGCGTATATCACTGACCTGGCACAACTCAATGACATCTCCATCCTAAAAATAGAGGAATATAATATTTAGAAAAATCTAAATTACAAACATATACCTAATAATAGTAGTATATAATAATAATAGACAAAAAAAAAAAAAAAATTTAAGATGAAAAATTAATTTTTGAGGAAAATATGTTAAAACATTTAAGAAAAATTATTTAAATGGATTAAACAAAAAAAAAAAAAATGATAATAGGTACTATTGAGTATTAATTATTTTAAAATATTACTTACTCTATTTTCGCTTTTCCAATAGATGAAGAATCCATATTCATCGACTTTAAATGTACAGCCATATTCAATTTCCACATTGTCTTTTTCTTCAGACCAGCGGTCGAACACACAACCTTGTAGTAACACTTCAGGAACTGGGATTTGCCAATTGAACTCAAATTTCTTTGTCATTGCGACCGATTGGCCGTTATGTTCACGTTGTGTTCATGGACTATTGAAACAAACAAGTAATTTAAATTAATCAGAATCAACTACTATTAAAAATAAATTTAATGGGTTTTTAAGTAACAAATTAAATAGCAATTAAGGTTGAGATGGATTTTTGGATACAATAAATTTTATATTGTACCTATTATTATATAATGATGTAATTAAAATTGAAAGTGGATACTGAGACATAATAGGCATAACAGAGTTTTACTTTTTTATACCATTAGACTAATCATGTCATGATTCATCTCGTGATGAATATAATAGATTATTTAAGTGTTTAAGTAAATAAATGATATTACAATCAGATTAATTATAACTTATAAGTGTAAAATTGACTACTGTAGAAACAAAGATGAATTTGTAAGACTAACTTGGGTATATAACTATATTACAGTAGAGATAGTTATTAGAAGAGTATCTAGATACCTATATAATAAATCAATAAATTGCCTATATGTTAAGAATAACTAGTAATTAATAAGTTATCATTATTAAAAATAAAACTTTTAAACATATATATATATATATTATATTGGTAAATATTCAATAAAAATATTAAATTTAATTCAGTACAAAAAATATAACAGATAAGGGTATAATTTATTAAACGCGTGATTTTAATAATTGTTAGATTCTTTTGAACAAAAATTTAATTAATGGTTACCCGTTGTACTTATATTATAATAATCGGTATCTAACTAGATTTAAGAGTAAAGTATTTGTTAAGCATCATATTATGTTGTACAATTTTAGGAATGATTTTTAACAAAACACAATCGAGCTTTACATTTCAAACTTGTAAGTAAAAAAGTCGTTTAAAAATTAACCAAAAATAAATAAAATTAAGAGTCGGCAGTATGCAGTAAAGATTAGTTTAATCTTACATTTTGAGTAATCACAATACAAAATTATAGTAACGTGGGTATAAAATCACAGAATAGATTAAATGCTATGGGTAGGTTGTGCCTAATTGTGGCACAACTATAAGAATAACTATAGAATCAAAAGAGGTCTGAGGGCAAATGGGTATCCGCGTCTGTTTGACGAATGATTAACCGATGGTCATCGTATAACGTTGGCGAGACCGACCAGTGTACCTACAGGATGATGGTAGTATACGTCGATGTGTTCTAACCTAACTCGATGTGTGCCTAAGTAATATTACTCCCGCAGGTATTACGGAAACGACGATTACCTACTACCGACGATAATAATTAAGTACGGACTGCAATCATGTCGTTTCGTCTGTCACCCGCACCAGTGTCCGAGATATCTGACGGTTAGCGGACGTCTACTGTGGGGTCTGTCGGCGAACACCACCATCGCCGGTACGGAAATCGTCATTCGACGGCGACGACAGTGTAAATATATCTTACATTTACGACGGTCGATGTCGGATCGGTGTGTGCGGTACGTGCGAGTCCGACAACAAGTGAAACGGATCGGACGGTAGTTCGAATTAAAACGGTTTGCGAGGGAGAAATAAAATAAAAAACGGCAGAGAAGTAGACGATAATAATTTAAAAACGAAATCTCACTGGACCAAAATAATAACAAACTACCGTCTGCCGCCGCCGTCGCCGATTAGCCGCGGCTGTTATCGATCTTATCAGTGAGTACCGCAATCAGTGGTCGTCCGTGACCGGCGGCGGTCGCGCCGTTTTGCACTTTTGTGAACCACTGTCACGCTTCTCAGTGGGGCAGCGGCGGCGGCGGCAGCGCCGGTAGGTATTTTAACACAATATTATGGCCATCAAAATAATAATAATAATAATAATAGGCTCGCATAAAAAAGTCGGAATCGTATTTTTTGCATCTCGTTGCCCGTCGGAAACACATTATTATTTTTTTGCCTGTTGGAATTGTATTTTCATTCAATCGTATAATATTTGCTACCGTCTGAAATATAATATCATATCGGTTAGCTCGGAAAACGTAATTTTATGGAAATTAAATTATTCAATTGAAAATATAGTACGTATAATGTACATTATGTTGATGCCAAACTGTAATATACCTACTGAACAATATTTATACGGAATCCTATTTGCTCAGAAACTTATTTTCATGGAAAATATTTCGTTGGAAATGGGTATTATTGGATATGTAGTAGACGATTCCGAACAAATAATAAACTTTTCCGTCATATAAATATATTATATATAATAAGTTTCAATTAAATAATATTATGTAAGGGTTTAATTTTCAAACGTTTTCGATTAAATACATTTTAAACGAAATACGTTTCCGAGTAAATACATTTTTAAATAACTAACTTTAATGACTATAATAAAAATTATGTGTACCTACCTAACCACAATTCACGAGATTGCAATGTATTATGTATATAGTTTTAAAACAGTAAATTTTTTTAGTCATGATAAAAAAATATAATATCATTATGTAATAATATGTATGTACCTACCTACCTACTTAATATAAAATTTAATATCAATAGTCAATAATATAATATAGCAAAACACTGTTGTTATAAACTAAAATAATATTACCTAATCATTGTCCCCATTAAGTGCACTTGATAATCTTTTTATTAATTTTGCAAAATCTCATATTATGTGGTTGTTTTTTCACAGGGGTTTTTTTTTTGGGCACTAAATGTCGAGGGATATTTTTTCGTAGGTATACATTTCAGAAAAAAATATTTTCCAAGTTTGAAATTTTTACGTTTCAACTAAATATATTATTTCCGATCAATTAGGAATTTAATATTTTAATAGTGGTAATAATATGAAATAACAAAATATAGCCCTCCATGTATAATAAATTTAATTATAATGTTATTATTTTGTTATTTTTCTCATTTTCTGTATTCTGTATATGACATCATTCTATATTTTTATATTATTATTCATTGTCTATTTCAATTTTTTTTCTATTTCTATTTTATATAGATTAAACATACACTTATATATTTCCGGAATTCAAATTGTATATCATCATAAAGTTTGTGTCGTGATATATTTATTAGTTTATTACTATTGAATGGGCTAACTACGGTATGTTTAATCTATATAATCTAGGATATACGCATGTTCTTTTTTTACCTACCCAATTCTTAATGTAAACTCAAGATTTTAACGATTTTAAATGGGTATCAGCCATAAGGTAATATAATATTGTATACCTGCTACTGCATTGCAGACTACTTACCTAAATTAGTTTTAGTGAATACAGTTTGACGAGGATAAGACATTTTGCAAGGGGTATATAAACCTAGTTAGCCTTTTGCTGCCATGCAGCGGCAATGCATGTTTTTTTATCATGCTCTTGCTATTTTAGAAAAAAGTAAACTTAAAACCATTAGTTTTTTTAAGTGACGCTATAGGTATGTATTATATTCAAGAAACTACGACTAACACGTTTTTGTGAGTAGTACTCCCTAATGGCATTTTGCTCCACGTCACTTCCCGTGAACAAAATTGTTTGATTAATAAAAATCATACACGTGAATACAACCATCGATATTGAAAATAATGAAAATAAATACATCGATCCCAACGACAAACAGAACTCGATGTTATGCTCTAAATAAAAACCGGTAAGCAGAAAAAATGACCATGGAAAAACACCTTGAAAAAAAATCCAACGAAAATAAAAGTCCATGCGAGTGTTATGTAATTTTTCTATTTAATATTTTGTTAATTATAGGTACCTACTGTAATATTATAATAATAATTCATATGTAATAATATAAAAAATGCATGTATCTATTTCGTCCTTTATAGACAAAATTATTTATAATTTTGTTGAAATAACTACAAACGAGAGTAGCAAGAACTCCATAAAGGATGCTAAAATTACAATTTTTGGTATTTTAAATAAAATCTATTCTAATTTCTAGCTAATTTTTTTTTCGTTTTGGTGGGCTATATTATTCTCTTGGTGAATTTATTTTGTGGGGTTTTCCGGGATTCACAAAAACCATTAGTTCCACAGATTAAAATTATAAATAAAAAACTTTATTACAATAGGAAAATCTCTACTATATAAATGAAATCTTAGATCCCAAATGGGTTGGTGTCGTCTTGCCAAAATTATGTCATAAACGTGTAAATTTAGTTGGATTATAAGTTATAACTATAATCTAAAACAATGAGAACCACTACACAAACACACGTAATTTTCTACTCCTAATAGATTTGAAAAATTGAAAATCTTTCACAAAACAATGATGCCTAAGAAAACAGAAACCCTCAAAAAACTTCACAATATTCATCAAAACTAAATTAATAGATACTAGATTATCAAGAGTTTTGTGATATTAATAACTAGGTATCAAATAATAACATACCAATATAAAGTATATAGGTATTAGGTAAAACGATGTATATCTGGATAGAACCAATACATTTCAATAAGAAATATAGGTATAAATATCATATTAAAAACGCAACTTGATACTAAATATTTTTTTCTGCGCAGAAAAAACATTAAAATTATAGATGTTTTTAAATTATAATTAAAGTAAATCTTATTAAAAATGTCTAAGTATTTACTAACGATATTGGTGTGGTAACGGGTAACGTAATTGTATTACCTATTCGTCTGTTGCTAAGGGCAACTATATAGTTAGGTACTATAATAGTATAACGGTATAATAATATTAACTTCATCTTTGTTACAGTTTAGTTTTCATAGCAATTGTAAAGGTTAGGAAAACATTGGTCAGAAAAAATTGTATCCAGCCCAAAAGAATATATATACCTATATATATGTATGTATATATCATGTTAAAACAAAAACCAGCTTATGAATTCACTTATAAAAGTTATACTGAACTACGAATAAACCAAATACCATTTCATAAAATACACAAAGATTAAAGGGTCATATTACAATTTTTAAAAGAATCAAGTCGAATGAATTGTGTACATACTTATACTGATTAAAAGAAAATAATCCATATCGGATTGTTATCAAAACTGTTCATCCCACCATACAATTCGAGATTTCTTGGAAAGAACGCAAAACGCTCATTCACTGAACACCCAGAACACTAAAACTTCTATTTTTGTTGATTTAGAACTACCGCCAAACAATAAAAACATATTCAAGCTTAAATTTCTACGCTTCATCATAAAATATTTGAAGAAATTTAGTTTCAAAATATTATTTAACTGCAGTCACGAACACAAGCACAATCGTATATATTATTATAATGCATACGAGCGAGTACAACTTGTCTGTAATATTTTTTTCTCATTACTGCCTTAAGTACTCTTTGCCATTATATAGAGGAGTACATCATACCAATATATATATATACAATAAGTCTATAAATTATAGTATTGTCACAATCCATTGTCTGTATTTTCGAAGACACTATAATATATACACTATACAGAATATATATACTCATATAAGTCATATAGATAATATACTCTTCCTTGCTAGTTCTCACCATAACTATTCATATTCCATACCCATCGTGTAGTTGGACCACACAATATTAAAAAACAATATATAAACGTGTAAAACAATTATCATATAGGCGTATAACACGTAAAATATTTTTAAGACTATCATTAAATAAATAAAAAAAAAAATCTATAAAATGTAACAAAATGTATGTGCGAATGGTCTTTTACATAAAAAATCATTATAAAATGATGGATATGTAATAAATAATTGATAAATTAAATTTAAATACAAATTCAAAACATTAGATTTTTTCTTTTAAGGTCAATTTTAGATTCTTAATATAGCAATGAATGTGTAATGATTTTTTATTGATATTAAGAAAAAAAATTTAATGTCTATTAATAGTTTTAAAATATTTTAAAAATTATACTATGTGAAAAAATACTAACACAAATATTTTTTCAAAATTTCTAGTGTGTACATAAGTACATTCTATAGTTATAATAAAACACATTACAATAACCATAAAAAAGTAATAGGAATCGATTTTGTAAAATATACTTGGTTTGCCAAATTATTTTGAAAAATATTAACAATTTTTTACTTCTTATTTTCCAAAGTTCCAATAATTTATTATCAGATAAAACTTATTGTTACCTATCACAATTTGTACTCAACGTATGTATTTTAAGTACAAAATCGGCCACAAAATTAGAATTCTCATCTATAAAGCTACTATGGTTTTCATTTAGTCGGATACCATCCAAATCTGGGATTAAGCAAAACCATTAAACATTCATGGAAGAATTTTAGGCGATTAGTTTATGACTAATTACTATATGCCGGTGGTATGTCTTTAACCTTAATTTATACAACGACCTACGTATCGGCACACTCAAACAACTATAATTATAGTCTATCAGTATAGTCAGAGTTAGATTAATGAAATTAGTGGTCCGGGGCTAATTTATTTTTGGGGGACCTCACTTTACAAAAAAAAAAGTATTTTTTAATAATATGTCAATTAATACTTATTGGCTAAATAAAAAAAATATTTTTTGTCAAAGAGCAAATTTACATTACATAGTTAATTTATTAAAAAAATACCTACAATTTAATTAAGTGTTAAAATATAAAATATATGGTAATAATACAAAAGTATAAACAAATGATTATTTAAAATATTTTTTCTAAATTTACTTGATGCAATAGTATCTAAAACGTCATAAAATGAGAGTTTTGTACATATGTCATTTTAAATTGACATAAATGTTAGTGTGTTCAACCTATTTTCAATCAGTTCAATATGTATAGATCTTAGTCGATTTTTAATTAGAGCCAACTTTGAAAATTATTTCAAATGATTAATATGAAATATGAATGTACCTATCTTTAAATAAATATTATTAAAATCATTTTTTTAAATTGTTATAGAATTTTAGGAAAACTGCAAGCCCATAATATTTTTCGAATAGCCCCTTTTTGGGGAGGAGGCTGGGCTATAGCCCGCTTAGCCCTCCCCTTATCCGGCTAGGTAATATTACATTAAGATGAAATAGATTTAACAACTAACTTAAAATCTTCTATCAAATGTCCTCTTTCACTTTGTCACTAAAACTAGAAAAATAAAAATAAATTTCCAAAGATATGCTTTCAAAGAAATAATACAATTATAATTGTATACTTAATCATTTATTTTCTTAAAAAAAAAAAAGTAAAAATTTATTATATATTTCAGAGACGTTACTGATGAGTATATTAATTTTTGGCTCTCTAATATATTAATATAATTAACTATTAAACTGATCCATTGTTTTAATATAACTTATAAGTTATATAAGTATAAATTGTAAGTACTTCTTTAAAATCGACATCAAATGTAAACAAAAATAAAAAAATCACACATCGTTATAAACCAACAAACTGACATATTAATCGGCCTATTTAAAATCTAATATATGCCCTGGCACTGCAACGATATATTATATCGACACAACAGTGTCTAATTTTATACTACTATTAAATCTAGACAACGGTTTACGCCAAGTATAGAAGTAAGTCAAAAATATTTATTTTATTGGAGAACCAAAGAGTACATAATATAGTGATAGTAAATAAATAGATTTATAGTCCACTATAATGTGTGTAATGTGTATGCATACACGCATTATGTGGTCGAACAGATAGTAAGTAGGTACATTACCAACTACTATGTAGTATTAAATTGTAGTAGTATATATCAAATAATAATAATAGTATTTTAAAAAGGCATTTTTGAGTGCAGTTTTTCAAAGTGGTTTGAGAATACGTTTTTATAGGCTGCTCGTAAAAATCAAAAGTAACAAGTCTAAAAGCACTAAATTTGTACTTGTACAAACATATTAATGAATTGATTAGTTAATTATTTATAAGTATTTGAACGTTTTATGAGCCGAGCAAAGTACTAAACTTTAAGGGGTTTATTCGACCGCAAAGTGACTTTTATTTACTAAACTTTATAGGATATTATCATTTTTATAATAAGTACCTAATAACTATATGGACAATAATTGATTCAATAGTTGACGTTTGTTTGATAACACTTTCAGAAAAATTTTACTATTTTGCAGGATGTATAGAATTTAAATATATGGGTTTCCCTTAAAAAAGTGAAAAACTTCAAAAATGTTTACAAAAAAAGAAGTAATCAAAATATTTGAATAAATTATTAGAAGGGTTATACGTATGAACTTTAAATCGAATAAAAACAGTGTTGCGTAGTAAAGTTGTAGCATTATTGACTATTGTTGTACGAGTGATAATTTTGGTGTTTTGAAATATGAAAATGAAACAATATTTTTAAAGACTCATCACTACCAAAGCCGGACCAATACTATTAGTATGTCTGTGTTATAATATAAATTGATTGCATAGGTGCTCGCATTATATTATGTGTGTGAACTATGAGTGTTTGTCGTTTCGTTTTTATACGAATTCTGCAGAAGATGTTGTGTATAAAGTACCTATGGTATTAAATTATTAATATGTATTTAACTCGTTAATATATATTTTATCATTCCTTATTATTATGAAAAAACCCCGCTTCGACAGGTTCCACTTTTTCTTATTTAGACGTAATAAATAATTTAAGCACTGGTGTTTGAAGTCGAGCGCGAGTCAAATGCCATAGTCGGCATTCAGTATTCAAAAGGCAGTTTCGAAGAGACTCATATAATATTTCTTTTTATATTTTTTGTGCCAAGCACGTCCGTGTTGAAAACATATCATTTCCTGTACCCATCTATCGTACAATTGGGTCGGATTTTCACTTATTTATTTGAGTTCGTGGCGGGTTTAGGGTACATAAATATGTTCGGAAGTTCAACACATATATTGATTATAGATATGTGGATGGAACTCTTGTTATAGGTTAGAAAAAAGCCATAATAGGAGCTCATATCGTCAAAAAATATTAAATAAATATGAGTTAATTAAAAGAAATATGGTCCTGTGACTTGTTTGAATAAAAATAATGAAATCATAATTCATGAAATAATGTTATTGGATTATGTTTTTTAACTCGGATAATGTGATCATTTTGACAATATATTAATGTATTAATTAAATACCATAGTACAGACAAATGTGAAATATATGTACTTTTTAATAATATAAATTTAATTTTTGTAATACTTTGAAGAAAAGTATATTTTTTATATTATAAATGTTATGTCAAGCACATAGTTTATTATTTATTTTAGAAATATTGGTGATTTCTACTGTTGGTATATCGGAGGGGTGAAATGATCTTAGTTCTCTTTAAAACGTTTTAAGAAAAAGTTCTCCTTCTCGACCCCCCACAATTACGACAATATATTTATATATATAATATCATCATATAGGAATATTTAACCAAAGTTAAAAAGTTAAGTTATTGTCAGTAATATTCGTAATGTGATACCGTCGGTATAACATTACACAATCAAATACCTATCCGATAGGTTCTATCGGCGCTGAAAATTTCTCAAATTTCATGATATACTTTTTACCTTTTAGAAACTTACTACATAGTATTACCTACATTACCATCAGAATAATATTAAGTAAATATAATTAGTCGCTTTGGGTATAATTATTAGGTACAATATAATAAATTATAAAGTAGATACTTGCGATACTTGTGATTTTATAATTACAATTTATTATTTTAAATACATGATATTATTTTGATTATTATAACTTATTGAAGTTCGTTCTACATCCGATTTTCATACTGATGCACTATAGGTAAGTTAGAACTTATTTAAATGTTTGTAAAAAACTTAGAATTAAATAATATATAGTTTTAGTTTGGGGACATGGATCATCTTATAAGAACCTTTTTTATTATAACCGTTTGGATTCCAAAAAATATTTATTCTTATATTCTATTCAACTTCAAAAACGTACTTTGTGGCGAGTACCTGAGTAAGAATAACAATTTTTCGTCCGGCAGAGGTCAAGCAATATTCATTTGTCATCCCTATCGAGACAACCATCTGCAAGCCAACCGTGTTAGCAAGACACGATCCTATATGTATATGTTGGCCGCCGAGATTAGGTTGAACAGAGTATAAATGGATATTTTTTATAATATAGAAAAATCCTACAAGGTAGTACTTAGTTAGCTATATTACATACGATTATATTGTCGACTAACGTCAAATAACAATAATAAATTTTATTAATATCTAATAAATCAGTAATGTAAATTTTTACAAAATTAACTTAATATACCTTTTATAATACTATATTCTAAATGTATATGTAGGTACCGAATATACGTTTTTCTGATTTTTTTTGAAATTATTCTTGATACTTGAAATGGTCAATTTTTAACAATTACTAACTAAAAAAAAATTTCTTCTGCATTTTCTTTACATGGAAATACATTTTTACGAAATTACGTGACGCGCTAAAAACAAAGTAACGTCGTTATACAGTAACTAGGTACGCGTTACTTTCTTCATCCAAAACTATCTAAAACTACAATCAGTACACACAGTTTATAATTAATTATGCCCTACATGCGTTGCTTTTAGTTTTACACCAAAGTATGTAGTTTCTAGACGTTTTTTTTTTTTTTGGACAAAATGTATTCGTGCGCGATAATATTTTTTGTCGCAAAAATATAGTCAAAACAATTTTAATTAAAAATGCTTAGAGCGCGAAACAGTCTAGCGTACTATTGAAATGACATATATTACCTAGGTACGTATACCTATAGAAAATCGGTGCAACGTCGACACTAAGCCTAATATTATTGTACACAAGTGTTCTGCCATATGTTTATAGGTATAGAAGTTCAAAACGCGTATTATGTGACGAGTACGCTCTATAGTATAGTAAACTAGCTATAAATATATGATATAATATGTATTAACCGCAATATTAGATTTGCTATGTATCTACTATAGTATGAATTATTTTACTTTAAGAATGTAAAATACTGTGTGTTTTTGAAACAAATTGTTGTGTATATTTTACTAATATATATATTATGCAATACCTACGGCATATAATAATATTGAGTATAATATAAATATTTAATATTATCTTATAAGAAATTGAATACGTGTCCACTTACCCTTGAAAAGGGTAAGAAAAACTATATATTTTTGTATGGTTTTTATTTATTTTTCAACAGAAATTCACACCCACATTTTATCATATTAGATTCTGAACGGAGCTTTGATAAATGTATTTATTTTAAAATAATATATATATATATACATTTTGTATAACTATAAACCTTTTTTACAGTAAAAATTTTTTCTATTTTCAACTTCAAATTTTTTTCTATCAGCAAATTGAATTTAGTTAGCTAGTTAGTAGTTTATGGGATCAACAATAAAAAAATTCAAGTTCTTGATAATTGTGATAAAATAAAAAAAATAATAAAATTATAAAAAACGGGAATTCTTATGCAAAACTAGTTATTGACAAATACGATTTTCTTATTTAGTTATTAACTAAAGTTAATATTATGATTTTCTATGCACAGTACCTATTATTTTAAGAATATTTTGAATTTTACAGCTGTTTCTATAATTTTAAGTAAGTGATATGTGATAATATGCATTTTATATACCTACACAATTATTATATTTTCATAAAATGTAGATTATTTTTATGTTATTGCCTATTTATACCATTAATCTATATAGATTAATATTCATATTTTTTTTTTTTACGGTACGGTGGTATTAACTCAGAAATTAATAACAATAAAAATATAGTATTGTATAAACACTATAAACTATGAAGTATAAATATATAGGTACTATTATAATAATTAGAAATGGAATATTTTTGGCAAAACTTAAATCAATTTATTGTAATACTTATAGTAAAAAATTACTTAAATAGCAGTATCATAAAATATAATACGAAATATAGGTTGACAGATCGTTCTCACTAGGAACCGTTTTTCGTATGACTATAAAATACATTTTATTGAACTACCCAATGACAAGATATATATTAGACATCTATATAATGTATACCAGAGTGGTGATCTACTTTCCTTCATTTTTCATTTAATATTTTGAAACATAATATTTTCCATACGTTTCTTAAAGATCGTCAGATTGAAAAGACACGAAGATTACTAGACGCAAAACCACAGAAAAATATATTTTATTTTTGAGTTTAACTCATCCCTTTTTTCTTAAATACTATGCCCATTGTCCCAGCAAAATTACTGTAAGACAATTATCATTGTTAAGAAGAAGGCATTAAACCCATTACAACAGTAACGATTTTAAAGTGGCCTGTAAATATAAGCTAAATATTATGTTTAATAGTATAAATAAAAATTTAATTTAAATAGACAAAAGTGGTCATATCGACCTACTATATCATGTTAAATTTGTGATTTTCCTCAACAATTTTATAAAATATACATCAACCGATGAAATATTAAATTATGTATTTATGGCTATGATGGGACCTCAATGAGTACAATTGGAGTGCCAATTACACAATCGTTTTTTGTTATATGTAATATCTGCAACAACATTATCAACCGATTTAAAAACTAACAAAGTAATTAAGTACCTATTGATTGCAATCAAAATTAATATTATTGTTGTTTCCACCATAACGAAGTCTGTTGATCGTTAAAACACCTCTGTGGTTTGTAATTTAATAGATTATCAAATATAATATTTTAGAAAATATTTGTAATTGATCACTAAATTCAGTAGTTACATTTTAATGACAAGTTTTTTACGACAGTTGTACGCCTATATTGTTTAGTGTGAATGCAATAATTGTATGCTACTTATGCATCGAAATATTGTAATAATATATAAATCTCAATGTTATTATCTACCATTGCATTTTTTTTTTTTTTTTTTTGAAAATGTGATTTTATCAAGTTAATAAAATATTGTTCATTATTACAATTTGTTTTATAGAGACTATTATAATAAACTACTAACGTACACCATTACACCGCGTTAATTTCTCTTTTTAATAACTAGAAACTTGATCACCTACCTACCTATTTGTTATTTTGGTACACTATATAAATTGTTTTAAATTTCACAGAAATATCTCCCGCCCCCTTTATTTAATACCTACATTTAAATTCGTCTGACTACACAACATCATGGGTCTACGGTTGACATATTATTATAATAAATAACTGCAATATAAAAATCATTCGTATAAAACGTGTAAAGTGGCCAAGATGATAGAGCCCACAATAGTTTATAGTGCGACGGGTAGTAAAAATAGAAACAAATATCACTTTATTTTTTATTTCAAACAAACTTAATGCCGACAATCGTATTTTAGTCTCGGTTGATTCGCATACAGTATACACTCATTTTTTTTTTTGTTTTATAAATAAAAATTTATTTTTCAACTCATCAAACGACTTTCGACATTAGTCTTAGTACTGAGGTACACCTAGAAAACTAAGTGTTATTTTATGCGATATCATTTTTAATTTCACATTTACACACGTAATTTATTTTGGCTCTTAAGATAATTAATGATACATTATTATGTGCATGATTGATGAGCATAAATATACGGTAATTAGTATTTTACTGTTATTAAACCGTAACAATAATTTAATCAATAACCGTTCATTCCTTAAATTAACAAATTATTAACTTTATTTTTCTGTAGAATATAAACTGTATATAAAATATGTTGCTATATGTATTTAAGTATACTAAGAATTGAATTTGACCCAATTTGTTATATGAAAATAAAAATCTATTCATATATTTTTCTCTCTTGTTAAATACATTTTGAACAATTAACTATTATGATAGTTTATACCTATATTTGCTTTTTTTAATAAAAATAATATGAACATTTTATCAAAAAGTAATTATTTTTATAGTAAATATTATACACGCTTGACTTTCTGAAATATTGTAAATTAAAGTAAATCAAGTAGGTACATATACCTCTGTTAAATATATTTATTTCTCATAAGAGAAAATTTTAGTAACATTTAACGCTTTTGAATATTGAATGTGTACCAATTATACACACTATATTATACTATAACTATGTAGTATATTATTATTAAATTATAATGTGTAGGTATATTGTATAGTGTGTAGGAACTTAATACAAATTACACCTGCTCGAAGATCTCGAACTTAAAATCAACAATAATATTGAAATAATGTTCACTTGAATTTTAATGTTAATTAAGGTGAAAAACTATTGTTAGTTTTAGATTAAAATGATATTATAAGTTTGTGTTATTTTAAGTCAACTATAAATGGTTCAATTACATAAGTTACTTTGAATAATTTTTGGAAGTGCGGATTGTTGGTCTCGTGGGAAACAGGCTCAGAGTTGAAATTGTTAAAACATCTTTCACGGAGAAATAGTATATTGTAATATTATACACGTTGTATAATATTTTATGATCTCTAATTATTTATACATTGTTTTGAATAAATTCACATGTGTATGAGCAACTCTCAAGTTTTCCGTTGTTTATTATTTCTCTAACAGTACTCAACAGTTTATATTATACAGTTTGAATAACATAATATTATAACGATGGTGGGTGTTGTAATATATACTACGTCAATTAAAAATTTGTCAAGTCCATTTTTGAGTATTATTTATTTTAAAAATATAATTAGTGTAATAATTTAATATTATTATCTTTAAACAATTGATGTGACTATAGGTATGTTGTGTCATTAATCATTCCCCATTGGTTGGTATTATATATAGTATATTATATATTACACCTACACCGTGTATTCGACTTTTAAGGTAACACCAATTATTTCAGCTGAATGGCCTTGCATTTTATTCAGAATTTTTACACTTGTCAGAAGAGAATACGTTAAAATAAAAATACCTAATTTGATTAAAAAATCGTTCATTTTTTTCTTTTCTTTTATCTGTGATAGCATAAATAAATAAACAAATTTTTCAAATAGATACCCCATTTTCAAGACTGAATTTGAATTACCATTTTTTTTTCCAAACAACTTTGAATTATAAAGTTGTCAATACCTTAAACATTTAATTTGTATGACTGTTTAAATTTATATCTATACTAATTATATGAAACCAAACATGAACGTGCAAAATCTGGTTGAAATTAAAATTAAGCGATATTCGTTTGACTCAATTTTTTAAGGTGAGGAAAACCATAAATTTATTTTACTATGCATGATGTGCAGATTAAAAGTTAAAAAATGTTATACATCGATTGTTTGTATCAAACCATGTATACTAATGACCTCTGCTCGTTGGAAAATCTTCGAATAAAATGCAAGGTCATTCAATCGATATAATTATAGTTACCTTAAAAGTTGAACACGTGGTTCTAAAAGAAATATTTAATTGTATAGCCAGTATGTGTATGCTATTATTTAGTATACGTCAGACAAAAAAAAAAAAAAATAAAAAAAAATGAAGACACACTATACATCATATACGCAGCTATTGTCTTCCGAATCCGTAAGTGTTAATTAAACATTTAGAATAAAAACACAATAGATTAAAGTAAAATATTTTGTGTTAAAAGTTATTGAGTAAACCGGCACAAATAACATAATAATAATACTAATATTATGTACATGTAAGAGATAGCTATGTATTATTTTGTCGGTACCTATTTATGGTCTGTAATAATAATATTATAGCCATGATCCATCAGCTATATGCAAATCAATCTTATTATTCATGTTTGGAATAAGTCATCAAAACATCGAACATAGGTACTCAATTTCTCAGGAGGTAAAAATAAAATAAAAACGAAAGCCGATAAACGAGTATATGCACTACCCGTAGTTATTTAGACTTCACTTGGGATTCAGAAGTATAATATAATACGATATATACGATTGATCACTTCGTGTAATAAATAATGCATGTGATAATATAAAATACTGCAAAGTGTATCATCTAAAGGTAAACACTAATTTTCTCAAAAAGTTTAAATGTTTTTGGAGATTGTAGTAATATAATTACAAATATGAGGATTAAGTTATCGGTGTATGGCCTTGGGACTTGCGTCTTGCACAATATTTTTATTTTCTTGTATAGTAATTGAGTCGTGTGATAATATAGTCAGTCTTTCGTTAACTAATGTTCGGCCAGTGTGTGTGCTACGTACCTGCTATGTTTATTGTCTGTAATAATATACTTCATTCAAGTATGTGTCTACGATATCACCATCTTTATTTATTTAATCGACCATTCTTCTTCTACAACATTGTATTTTTATGTTTTTAGCGATTTGAATGAAAATATAATATTGCACTCATTTAAATAAGTTAATAATCATTTACAATTCAAAAAACTCAAGTTATAACTAAACTAATTAACTACTCGTTTGATATCCAACTTTGGTGCATTGAAATTCTCCGAAAGCTATATTATGTTTGAGAATATTAAATAAAAATTTTATGCCATCATTCAAAAACTTTAAATCGTGTAAAAACTATATTTTTATAAAGTTAAAACTTTCAAAAAAAGCAATTTTTACTTTAAAATAATCTCCCTATGTTATAATACCAGTAATCACCATAGGTATTGTAGTGTCTGTCAAACGCAGGTGTAAAACCACACAATATTTTTATTTAAATTTTGATATTTTACTATTTATTATAATATATAACATACAAAGTTTTTGTAATGTTTAAACGCATATATTATATTATTTTTCACGCTCATTGTTGACCGATTAAATTGTATAATGTAACGTGATAATAACCTACCATGTTTTGGTAGCAAAAGAAATAAGGTATTTTTTTTTTTTTTTGAATTTATTTAAACCATAATTTATAATGTTGTATTAGGATAGGTTAAAATTATTCGTGTATCCGTTGTTATAATATATACACCGATGGTTATACAAATATTCAAAATAGATTCAAATCCCGACCACAGTGTGCACCTGATTACCTATACATTATATAAATTATATACCTACAATGTATATAACGGACACGCATATATACACTATATAGGTATATATATTGTATATCTACCAGGTATTAACTATACTACATATATATATTACTATGAAAAGTCATAAAAGTAATCATTGATCTCTCCGATAATGCCGAGTCTTATTTATAAGAGTACGTCTACAGCGTAAAATATCGAAAAATCGACATAATACGTTTTAAATGTAATATATTGCCAATAGGTGAACGCGATTATGCCAAACCCGTCGAAATGTTTTGTGTACACACGATAATTTGCAACCCAACCCTAAACTTTTATCTGATATGCGTACACCACATAGGCTTAATCCTACGCTCCTATGCGTAGCATAACATTTAAACATAATATATAATATTCTCAGATCGTTTCGGTCGTGGTTTGCGCATCGTCTGTTCGTGTGCCAAAATAAAGCACATTCGTTTAAATCGTTTGCGCATTAACATTATAATATCGAATAGGAGAGGCTACGAAAATATTGAAAAGTTTGCGTGTATTGTACACCACGTATTAAAAGAGCTTTTAACGGAAAATTCTCGTCGAATTAAAAAAAAATTAACCATTTTTGTTATAATATTATATAATAAGTATATTTTGTAAGAGTTTAGAAATACATTTGTCACTTAATCGAACCGCAAGACAATAGTATGATTATAATGTGATATATATTCGAAACATATACATTTGTACATAGCAATATTCGTATCAACACGATAAATGAAATTATGAAAATCGAGTAGGTATTAAGATAACGTCGTTCTCACATGATATCATGAAGGTCAGTATAGGTAACAAACTTACGCTTTTGGCTCGGAGGATACTATTTTCCAGTTATACTTGTAGTGTACTTAAGGTACGGACGCACAACGATACATAATCCAAAAATCGAACGACAGTGGAACTATCTTATAAAAATGTCGAAATAAACATTTGTATGATGTACAAACGATGTTCGGCCTCCCGGATACTATATTGTAAGAGAACTAAAAAATATGTAAGCTGCGCGTTCAGTTAAGCAATGGTGATGGAATAGTGATTTTTTTACAAGAGGGGATGCAATGAATGGGACACACCTGTCGCCCCCCCCTGATCTGAGAAGATACGAACAGTAATTATTTATTCATAACTAGGGCTCGGATTTTAAAGCGTAATAAGCAACTAAAAAAGCACACGATTGTTTTAAAAAATCAAAAAAGAAGCATATTTATTTTTATAAAAAAAGCAAAAAAAATATGACTAAAAATTAACACGAACTAGTTATAAAAATGAATAAAAAAATTTAAAAATTAAATAAAATTAAAAACAGAATTAATTACCATATATTTCTCTAGGTTTGCTGTTGTGAAACTGATTCTATATTGTCCGACTGAATATTTTTATACATAAAAAACGACTATCTACATCCACTGAATTGATCGGTGCATACTTCACATAAGAGGTTTCAAATTAAAAAACTAAATCTTAAATTTTGAAGTGGTCGATATCGATGTTGTAGATATACTGACCGAATAGGTACTGCTTGCTATAATATGTAGATCGATAATACATAAACAAGCCGATAACGAAAACAATAATAATTCAATATCCGCATTCTGGGTTTTTACATTAATTATTAATTATTTTTGTTTAGGTACCTACTTATTACAAGAGCATAATAAACATATAAGAATTTCATAGTTGGAATAATTTAAAAAAGCAAAAATAAATTGGTTTATTTGGAATAAGAATGACGTGAAACAAATTTATGTATAAAAATTGGATTTCTATGATTTCTATCTCATATACCTATAAATCCGAGACCTACCCATCACGATAGTCTTTAAAATTTAAATAAAAATGATTTAATATAGATTTTATTAATATAATATTAATTATAGGTATATAAATCAGTGTATAGCACGTACAACTAGTTCCTGCGAAGGTGGGTAGGTAGGCATTTATCAATGGAAAATAAATATAATATGAGACGGGTAGGTATGTATAATCTATGACATATTTTCATGCTCCTACTATCTTGGGACTTGTCGTCGAAAACCGCCCTTGTGGGTGATATGGTTCTCGGGAAATTAAAATCGCTTTAATACCTACACACGTCCTTTTAAAATATATGACATGTGCGCTCGCGATTGCGCAGCATCGCGTGTTAAACCGCATACGATATATATTTTTAAATATGATGGGTACCATCCGTTCGGGGTCGTGGGTCGTAGAAACCGTATTTGAGTTCGTTCCATGATATATAATACACATTAAACCTATATGGCTATATACACACTTAAACACACACACACACACACACACACACACACACTTATATTTATGTAGGTATTAAAATAATATGATTTACATACGATACGACCGCAGAGAAAATCTCCCGGGGGATCGAAGGGGTCAAGTCGTCTCGGCGATCATCCCGTGTGCTGCACGCGCGTTTCACAGTAGTTATGTGCACAACTACCTACGTCATCGCTGTACGGGAGTCGCGCCAATAAAACATTTACAGACTGTATGATATACGCGATATGACGATGTCGTATCATATTTACGAGTGGGTGTACATAATATCGAGTGCACTCGGAAAATATAATAATAATTATCAATTATTATCGACCATCGCATATAATGTTATGTATATATAATTGCATACACACTGTCTACTAACTATATAATATAACGACGCTCGTGTGTAAAAACCTTTTAGGCCGATTACTATATAATATGACACACGCGCCACTGTTGTGGAGGCGGAAGAAGTCTCGACGACCCTTCCTGCACACTATCGTATAATGATATTGTGATGTACATACCTCGTCAACCTATTTGCTCGCGAACGACGAACCGACGGACGGTTATACGGTAGGCGCCACGATAAAAATCAGACGCCAGCCCAACCAAACTCTTATCGGCTGTGTATTATTACGTTTTTGTTTTCTGTTTTTGTTTCCGCCATGGGAGGGTTATACACGCTCATACCAAGTCTTGTCATCGTTTACCCGTGTCCGCTTTTTACGACACCCAACGACTCGATTATTACAGCATTATACGGTATATTATATTATATTCGAATATACCGCGTTAGTTTATAGGCGTATAATGGACGGATGTAGTATATAATTTACTTTAAAAAGATAATATTATTTTATTGGATGTGCGATGTGCTGTGTTGCAGCGAGCGAATGATCTGTGGAAAATATCGCCGTTAGCGGTTTCATGGCAGGTTATAAATATAATTCGTAAGCTCATTAAGTCATAGCCATATTAACAATATATGTAATATATAATACACGGAGAAGTTCTAAATAGATTTTGTAATTGTTGATAGTAAATAAAATAATTTATACCTTACTCGAGAGATTTTTACACGGAAACAATATACCAAATAAACTAACAGGACATCTCACGAAGCACATCGAACACGCACCCTATAACAATACTATTATTTATTCATATAGTTGATAATATTTGGTAATAAGTTAACGAACAAGGAAATTTAATTGAAATAGAAGTTATGATTTGTGCAGGGAAGATAACGTGTAATGTTTATATGAACGTAAGCTTTAACGGAGGATAAAAAACAAAAAAAGCGAGAAATGTATTTCGTTAGAACTTTTTAATTCTTTAATGATACTATTTTTACTAAATATATTTTCATTAGTGTATTGTTTTAATAAAATGATTATGTTTTTTAAAGCATTTAAATACTAAGCATAAAAATATAATTTCAATAAACACATTATTTATAGTTAGTAAAAACAAAATTAATTGACTAAAATGATGTTAATATATAGACGAGAATTTAGTATTCCTAACCTATATAGTATACAAATAATAACCTATACTGTTTTATTTTGATGAATATATTTTTATTAATACAACTTTACAATTAATTTTATTGATATATTGTTATGATTTCAAGAGGAAAAATAATTGAATGCACATGAAATACCCGATTTATAATATCAAAGGTATATAAAAATAACGTAAAATAATAAATTATTAAACAAAATTCAATTACATTAAACAATTTATTTATCTGTTATATTGCTATTAAGACTGTAATGTTTGTACAAATCGAGTTTAAACTGTTTCGTTTAACTTGAGGTACATAACAGATATGATAATGGTACCTATTTATGAGTGTGCTATTGACATAATATAATAATGTAATATTATATTGGGTATATGTACAGATGAACCAGATGATAACTATAATATAATTATAATATTATTAATTACATCTATAATATTATATAATATAAAGTATAATACTACAGTTATAATCATCTATACTTCTTTGTGTTATGGTTAAATTATTGTTTTCTATCGTGTAATTAATTTTAAATTGTATTCATAATTTGGGTTCTTAGATGATTTAAAACGTATACAGAAAGCATGCTCAAATATTTTTTCTTTTTCGATAATGCAATTATTTAGAATCTGATTTTCGGAAATTTTAAATTAACTCAACATAAAATTATATTATATTTTAAAATTCTTGAGGTTTTGTAGTACTTAAACCTTAGTTTTAAAAAGTATCCGGTAGCTATACAAATTTATATTTTTTAAATTAAATCAACCCTAACTCACCGTTTATTTGTAAATTATCTAGTGGATTTTTTTTTTTTGAAAACTTGACGGATTGAAATTTAAATTCAAATGATTGGTTTTTAACTTTGTGTGCTATTAACTAACATTAATAATTTGTAAAAATTGTCCAAGTATAATGAGAAGTATATACAATATTGCATTCATTATATATTTTTGTGAAACTATTTTTGAGAACTCTTAATCTTAGTAATAACATTTTAATAACTGAAAAATTAATTATTTATTCGAATTCAAATTAGGTATATATCAACTGTTTTTAAAAAAAATATAAACTAAATAATTTACAATAAAAAACAATGGTTTTATTAACAAGACATTGATTGACTTTAAGTAGTATAATAAAATTTCAAGAAATTGAAAACATTATGTTCGCTAAATATATGTAAAAATGTTTAAAAATCAGAATTTAAATAAATTCGTTGTAAAATGAAAAATGAGGGTAAGTATGCTACCTATAACCTTACTTTCAATAATATTTCCTTAGCTTTTTTATAGTTGTTGATCAAGTATGCACGTGCAAGTGTAACACGAAATAAATATTTTTGACAAGTTTATTATACTATTGTCAGTTATTATCGTCTAAAAGTCAAAATTCTTAAATACACGACCACGGCCGCTTAATATATATTATGCATGAGTATAGGTTCTCATTCATTATTGTATTATAATTACATACCTTCCAATATATCGTTCGGGGTCTAAAGACGTATGATAATGAATGTAATATATTATTATATTATATTACGCCATAGAGAGCCGTTGTTTTGTTGCAACAAAATTAATTTGTTTTAACCGAAGATTGCGAAATAATAACGTATAGTACCGCTTTTGTGCTTGCAAATTCAAACCGTAACAAAAACCTTAAATAGGGTTTTTAGACAACTTTCGTATACAATATAAATAACATTATATATACAGTGTGATCCATTTAACTTAAAACACTCATTATTTTAAATACTATCAACGTTAATGAATGTATTTATTTTACATAATTTTAAGTCGATACTAAGCAGTATTTCTGAGAACAAAAAATTATTCTTTTTTATCATGTTTATAATATCTTTTAAGTTTTTAATATTTTTAATGAAAATATGCATTTTTAATTACATATCCTAAAGCAAAATAATATTATTCAGAGTATTTCAATCTATAAAAAGGTAACCATATGGGTCAGTACCTCTCGGTACTGCTGTGCATTAGGTAACCGTGTCGAGTGGGTCAAGAGACCCACTCGTATGTTAAATTTGAATTCAATGATATATCATTGTATATAAAGAACGATTCTGTGCGAAAATGGCTTGTCAGACTAAATAGTATATAATATAGAATATCACTAAGTATATTATTTCATGTGTTTTTTTTTGTATATAAATATTAAAATTCATTTATTTTACTTTAAGTATTACGGTAGGTTGATATATTATTCAAAAAATACTGAATTTATTATATTATTAGTATTTAATTATTACAATAATATATTATATAAACCATAATATATCAACATCGATAACTAAAGTTTAATAACAAAATAGGTATGAATGTAAATAATGTAAATACCAACTGTAACAGTAAAAATAGATTAATAGTATAAAATAAATATTTTATATTAATTTATGCTTGTATTAAAATAAATAAAAAATCCTATACTAAAATGCTTAATAATATAATATATGTATTTTCCTTAAAGATTTTAAATTCACATGAATAATGTTTTTAAATTATAAAAAAATAACCAACATCAATACGTAGGTATCGTATATACCTAACTGCCTAAGTAATTGTGTCCAAATTTTAAAAATCAAATGTTTATAAAATATATGTAATTCTCTTTGCACATATTTTAATTTCCATTTTCCAGTATGAACTTTTTATAAGAAAACTCGCATTACATTTATAAAACATATATAAAACGAAATGCTTTTATGAATTTCTAAATTTTTTTTGGAATTTTTTGTTGTTTTTTTTTTTAGAAAAAAGTAAATACTTGGAATATTTACTTTAAGACCTCCAAAGTACTAACTACATTTATTACCATCAACCACTCTCATCTTTGAAAATCGAAGTATTTTATATTAGTGTGTTTATAGACATGAATAATAATAATAATAATATTAATAGAAAAAAAAAGCACACATTTTAAAATCAATACATTCATCACTTCACTCAGAACCTACTAAAATCAAATTTCGAACAAGCAGTTTATTATATAGTTATATATTTTATGTATTTAAATTTTAAAATTTAGAAGAGCTGAATAGTGGATTTTGTGGAGTAACTAACCGAATCATTGCAACTTAAAATACTTATAAGTTATAACTCAATATACACTAAATTCTATTTTCATACATTGAAGTAATTTAAAGTATAGTATGCCAAAGACGGAATTGCATGTTGACATTAAAATAGTTAAAATTTAAAAAAGTTATAACGATAACAAAAATGGTAAAATGGTAAAATATCAATATTTTTAGAAAATTGTCGTTTTTAATGACTTAAATTGTGTAAAAAAAAATATTTTCTAAAACAATAAGAATTTTTGAAATAATGAGATTTACGATAAATGAATAGGCCGGTATAGAATTGGGTATAGTTATAGCAGTGTCACGTCATACGTCATTCAAGAGCTATAATGTCATTAAATCGGTGTTTCAAGTCATTAGCGAGTGAGTAGTTTTGCCGGGACACACACACACAACGCATTGTACTATAATTTAGATGAAAACGAAAATACAAATTTATTTTTAATAATGGACAATCACAAATTTCCGCTCTAATTATATTCCATTGTTCGGGAAACGAAAAACATAAAAACAACCCTTTATTTTAACAGTGTGAAAAAACTACAACTATTACTATAATATACGGTGTATACAATAATACGTTAATCATTGAAACAATACAAACCACGAAGAACGCACATACCTGCTATCGCATATACGTTTCAAACTACTCGTTCAACACCATTAATCTATGTAAATTCTAACAGAAAATAATTGAATTCGATAGTTTATAAAAGCCAATATATAATAGTTTAATGCTTTGACGTACTGTTGGTTGAAAGTTTGTCCGCATGGCTTCCATTTACAGCTAATACTGCCCGTTTTGACCCGGTACGTGCTACGATGTAATACATTATATCATAAAAAAACTTCAAAGGTTTCAACGGATCGAATCTAATTAAAACCAGTAAAAAACGTTGACTTAATACTATACCATCGTAGTTTAGTTACCAGCTAGGTCACATTCATATTAAATGTTTAAAGAAAATAACAAGGCAAAATTTAAAACGTTATTCTGATATTTTTATACACTTGGTATATAGAAACCATACAAAGAGAACGCGTTTTTCGCAGTACAAGTCGTCGTATCGCCTCAACCTCACCAACGGGCAATAACTAATATAATTTTTTATGCAATGCTTTTTGTTTGTTTTGTTTTTACAAAATGAACACAAAAAAAAAATTGTATAAAATATACACAACACAATTTATACAGTTGATGGATTAATCTCATCATTCAGTTCAATTGATTGTATTTGATAAATGATTAATAAGCATGAAACAAATTTGGTTTTTATCATATTATAGATATTCGATTGTCTCGTGTTTTTCTCACCTCGGCAGTCAGCGTGAGATTATGAATTGTAATATTATTATTAATAATTATTTGAAAGCAAAGTGATAAATTATTATTGAACTAATAGAAATATAAAACAATTCATTAGGTAATTAAAAACCATCGTCGTTCATCAAACTTCAGGCCAATTGAAAAAAGAAATGTACCTCATTTTTTTTCATTATTATTAAAAATGTACTTAACCTTTCGTACATAATATTATAGATTAGCAGAAAATAGTTTGTATTAAATTTTAAGCTCTTTGGAAATTAATCTATGTTTTTATTCTTCCATATTATACGTTTGAAAATTGTTATATCACAGTATTATTAACACAAATTAAATAATCTCAACAATTTAAAATAAGAAAGAAAAATATTTCCTCACCTATAGAAATAGGAAATATTCAGAATTCTCTCTCTGTATCACCGTTCGAATAGTGAAAGTTAAAAATATAATTCAAAAACTATTGAAATTGAGTAACAATATCATATGCGTCAAATTTTCAATTCGTTTTCATAGAAGCCATATGAAACTTTAAAGTTTAGGAGAACAAGCATTTTTATCTAAACAATTTTATCGTTAAATTTAAAAAAATTAATATAAACTTGAAAATTATTAGACTCAGTTTAGGTTATATATATATATTTATAGGTACTTTGAATATAATATTATTAAAATTTTAATTATTTTATAACATACTATTTTATTATATATACCTAAGTATTTTATGTAACATTTTTTGAATAAATTATTTGGCTTAGGTTAAGTTTGAAATAATTGTAAGTCCATGACCTTGTAAATATCTTTGCTATATAAAAAAAAGTAGAGATCAACTAACAAAAAAATAAACTGATATTAATAATAAATAATAATATAATGATATTTACATTATGACGTTAAAAAAGTATAACAGCTTAGATTTAATTCATTAAGCAATTTAGTTTTATTGTATTTATTTTAATGGATTCAAGTTAAAAAATTTAATAAATAGATTATTTATACGTTTATAGACTATAACTATATGATAATGCACTCACTATATTATATATAATTGAAATTTATTAATTCGTCTGAATATGTTTACTGAACCAAAAACAACTGATAGCAATGTATTTTACTTTTAAAACTTAATTTATATAAAAAATGTGTAGTATGAATTACCATAATGTACCTACATTGAATTCATACTATATTTAAAAAATATTGTCATTTAAGAAATTATAAGGATTGATGAATAATATTATCAATCATTAATTTTTTTTATTACATACATAGTGTTTGAAATCACGTGAAGAAAGCATCTGCCATAAATATTCCATTTGGAGGACGAATTCATTTATTTTAAGTATGCAGATAAATACTCTTTGACAGTCCAACAATAAGTTGGGTCTAGACTCGATGAGTAATAATGACGTGTCTTTAAAATACATGTTTTTAATTCTTTAAACTTGATATTTTATATGGGTTAATATTCGAACAAATCCAATTACATTAAATCGATTTTAAAATTTAGATAAATGATATTATTGATATTGATGTAAAGTGACTTTAAATTATATTATATAATTTGTGTTCGAAAATTATCAAAGTGCAATTGGAGTAGCTGGGGGCTACGCTTTCTAAAACCCATTTAGTTCCCTAGCTAAAATACTAAGACGTTTATAATAAATAAGTTCTTTTATTATCACATAATGATTAGTTTATGCAATTTTTAAAATGGATAAGATTTTTTGTTGTCTTAACAACTGCAACGACAATTGCAGTCAACTTTACTCATATAATGTAGCTGATAGCAAATTGCTAGTAACACTTAACTTATAATATTTTGCTACGTATCCTCGTCCTATCTACTCGGAGATATTCAATTCTACATACGCAGCTACGTATTAACATATTCATGAGGGGAGGGGGTATAAAATTCAAAACAATTACATGCCTTAGGAGGAGTTCAATCAAATATATGTTTTTTTAGCTCTGAAGGCAAGTACCTCTGTACACACAGTATTGTAGAAAAGACTTCATTTAATACTATAATTTTAATTCGTGATACACTGATACCTATCGGTCATTGATTATTATTTATTTTATTGGAGCTATTTATTTATACTTTCTTATTTGGTATTATTATTTTATTTAATCATAGATATGACTATATCTATACTAACTATGATAATGTCAATTTATTAATGAAATATAGTGTAAAAATTAGAGTTAAAAAGATTTTAAAAGGTAAGTAAATAAGCTTATGGAGGTGTAAAGGACTACGTTTTTCTATTAAGAATACATTTATATAGTTTTCCTTTAATAATAAAAAATTTAAATTGTACCTATAAAACCAAAACTACTAAGTAAGTTACTTTGTTATTTTATTGAATTCCAATGAAGATTTATGTGCAGTTGTTTAATTTATTTTCATGAACAATAAATTAATACTGTTAGTACATTGTTTTTCTATTAAAAATCTTAACTTTTTTGTTATAATGATCGCTTTATATAAATGGAGTTTAAGATAAAATAAAAAATAAGAAGAACTAAATTAGAAAAGAAATAACAAGAAAAGTTTAAAATTGAAAAATTTGTAACAAAAGAAAACTCCGAAAATATATGACATTTTTTTTTCATACTGTTTCTCAGTATTTTACTTCAGTTAATAAAGCTTAAGTGTATTATATACAAATAAATTTTCAAGTTTTTTTTTCTAGATATTTTGTTTTATATTTTGTGTGTTCTATACGAGTAATAGTGGTATATTTTCGAAATAAAAAAAAATCCTTTGTAACATACTAAGTTTGATTTGTAACTCTATTAATGAATTTAAATGAGGTTTTAAATGTAGATTGCCAATAGATATCACGTATAATAAACGTTAATCGTTTTAATCAGTTTATATTATATCGAGGAATAAATAAACGATTTAACTAGAGGCGGACTGAGTGAAATATTGTAGAAATAATAACCATAATAATACACCACTGAAACAGCGTGTACACAATATGATTATATCACATAATATAATAATTATTAGTCACGAATACGCACCTGCTAAGGACCTCCATTAGATGGTAAAATTCGATATGATCGTGTTTAATAAGGTGCTAAAACGATCGTGATACGGTCTCAATCGACTCGGTCGCGGTAAAAGTAAAAAAAAAAAAAATTAAAATTAAACCCAACATACACTATATAACTAGGTACATAAGCCGTATAACCATACGCGATCACCGGATAATAAAATATTATTACCACGGAGAGTTTTATTATTGTCTGTATAAAGCGACGTATTATTAGACTACACACATTATAACATTTAATTTTAATGTACCTAACGATACGCATAAACCCATTACGAATTTATAAGCTCGTGTGTTCCGAGTAGGTTTTTCGTATAATTGAATATCGGCGGCATATGGATTGCTCGCAAATCGCGACGAGAACGTTTTAATATAGGTACTTAAAAAACTAATGTGACTCGTGTAAAGCCGATTCGTTGTCGTTGCGGAGGTGGACCGCGGAGTGGTGAAATGGGAATGAAAAGTCAATATGCGGTTTTAAATCGTCCTATATAGGTACATCCGTCGAAACGATAATAATATAAAAATAATAATAATAAAAAAATAATAGGAAGCAAATATTAGCTGGTACAATATTATACATACTGTATGGTAGTATCTACCTGCTATATAATAGTATTATACCGGACGAATGTAAATATGATATTTTTCGAGCTCGGGAGACACGACGATAGATATCGTTTTAAACATCACTCGTTTGGGCAGCGTGGCGTAACGAACTACAAGTAATTTGTCCGATGCGAATAATGTTTCCGTCCAGTAAAATATACTTAATAAATAATAATATAATATATTGTACACACACGCTCCACTGGCTATATCGTATTATTATACACCTGTCGGTTAGGTTATGTACCTTTTAATATTTCTTTCCCCCCAAACCTGCTACTATAATACATACATAACAACGTTTTTATATTTTTTTTTTTATCGCGAATAGGGCGAAATTTTATCCCCGGGCATTATATTATTATGATTTTATTATTACCTACTTTATTTTTTTTATAACGTGAACGTGTTTGAATTATGTAGAAATATTTATGAATATCATATAGATATACTATAGGTATATGCGTTATCCTTAAAAGTTAAAAACAAAAGTAAAATCGTAAAATAATACTGCGTGGATAAGATATATTATCATGTGGTTTACGGTAAAAAAAAAAACCCAGACTCCAGTACGTATAATATACTACGTGTCATATATTTGCTAACCCTAAAACATCTATAAAAAAAAGACCATCCATATATATAATATATATTATATATTGTATAAAATAATATATGGTATTTACCGAAAGGGTACTTGCGACCACTCGTCAGCCGGAAAATTCACAGTTAGACGATTATCGAAATTCCCCGAAGGCTCAACGTTCTGTATATTGCTGCTCCTTTTCCACAAGCATATATACAAACCTATGGTATATAATATACAAGACAGGCTCGCGCGTGCTTTTAGGTACACACGTAATACGTATATAATATTGTATGTTCAGTGTGCTTGCGATAAACCAAAGAAAATTCGATCTTTTCGCATTCAAACCTAACATATAATATGGATTATAATAATGATTAAATAATGTTATATACACAAGATGATTTTTATTATTGCGTGGGTATAGAGAATGTCGACGATGACGGTTGCTCAGGCTAATAGTCAGACCATAAATACTGTAGATCATTTTAATTTATACAATAATATTTAGCATATTATATATTATTATACAATATGTATCAAATGCCCCATTCGCCTTTGTATTTCTGTGACAAATCAGTTAGAGTTTCAGTAATAATTCATTAACAATTGTAATTGCTGATGTTATAAATATAAATAATATTTTTATTTTCAGTACAATTCAATTTTTGGAATAACCATCTTATTTTTTTTTAAACAATAAAATAATAATAAAAAAAGAAATTAAAATTGAGTAAAAGTTGACCTAGATTTTTGATATTTATGAGAATGATGGTTCATTTACAAATTGTTTTTAAATTAAAATTTGTTTACAAATTACTATTGCAGACTGCGGAAACTACTGTCGTTCTTCCACGAAGGACGGAGATAGAGTGACATGAGAATTTTGGGATAATACACTGTATAGCCTATAAATAATAAATTATTGAATATCGAGTTATTATGTTATCTGTTTAATATTTAGCGAAAATGCTGTACACCAGAAAACATGTCGTGCATTTTACGCAAGTGAATATAATATAAGTTTTAAGTACGTATATTAAAAATACAATATAACACAAGTTATAATAATATATATTAAATGAGTGTGTTTGCATATTAAAAAGAGCAATCTGGCACATCGTTCGCATGTGACGTTATAATAATAAGGTTGTCGTTGAACTTTCGGAAAATATGTTATAATATTGTGTATAATATTTTCCGAATGGCGAAAACAACTTGTTAACATCGGGTGTCATTGCATGCAATAAGGGCCCCGTGGTGATGACAAATGCAGACACGCACAAAATACTATATTAAATTATGCATATGTGTGCGTATTATTTTGTTATATTGCGTACACAGACACACACACACACATAATATGTATATATTATTCTAAATGGAATTCAGAATTTTCTCAAATTATATAACGTAATATTATATTATAAACGCGCACTTAATGACGATATTGCTGTAATACTCGCGAGTATTACGAACACTGTACAAAGCAGTTTTTACAATGCGCTAATCTAATAATAATATAATATAGTATATTATGTATAAACTCGATGATATTCTATTCTGTAATCGGGTTTTATTGATTCGAAACATTCACATATTCTCAGTTATTATTTTTTATGAATTATAACTTGAAAGCATTTATTAAGAGATACATAATCATGTAGGTACCTATATAAAGTACGATAATTTGTGTAAAAGGGCACTCGATTATAGACTTTTGTTTTATAGTTTAGATAATATAATATTATAATTTGTATTATGTCATATAACTCATTTGAATTTAAACTATGGTAATATAATTATAGTAGTAATTAAAATAATACCATACAGTAATATAGTATATATTAACAGGGATGAGCAATATCTAAAATACATTTGTACCCTAGGATCTTATTTTTAGATTTATATGTTTAGGACTTTGACCGTATTTTTCGTTGTATTTTCTTGTATCTTTTTTGAGTTTATATAAAGATAATAAATACAAATAACGATTCATTAATTTTCAAGGCTTTGTATACTTGAATCGTTTATTTTTACGGTTAATATTGGTTAATGCCGCTGTTCAAAAGTTCAGAAAAAAAATAAGACGCTGAACCTACAAATTCTTTAGCTAAAAATGTAAACAAATCGCATAAAATATACACAAAATGATTGGATTTTTAGCGGAGTTTAAATTATGGTTAATTCGGGTAAAAGGCTCTGTAGTTTATTTATTTTAAATTGAAAAATAATAACTATTCCATACCTACCAATATATTTTTTGAATATTATAATATCTAGTGTAGAATTTAAATATGATGAAATAAAAAAAATAATATAACCTATATTATTGAACGCAGATAATATGGTGTATATATAATTTTTAGCCCCCACATAAATATATAACTATTTAATTATCTGAGTTTCTGACAAATAGTCGTCACTTTTTCCTGTATATTCTAGACTTTTAATTTGTAAAATATATTACCTGATAAATTGATACATCGTATAGCTATTATTTATAGGCTTATTATAGCTCTAATAATAGGTAAGAAATACACTGACGACGAAATAGGTAGGTATATCAAAAATTATTATGGTCTCGTAATACGAATAACATACTCTATAATTCATACTTTGTTACCATATAGTTTATATAATGTAATTATTTTTTTTTACACATTTTTACTTTTAACAATTATATATTTACATAAGATGCTGAATCTTAAATATTTCTAATGGAAATTTCAGCTACCTATATAAAATAAAAAATATTTTAAAATTTTTTAAATCCCAGATAAAAATATTAAATAATGTATTTTTTCACGAATGAACGAAAAAACAAAGCTAAAACCAAAGAAAACCTAACTTATTAACATTTAATTCTAGAAAAACATATAGAAACTATTTTATTGTAAAGAGTTCTTTTAAGTTTGAATTATACAAAAACATGAATAGAAAATATGAAGTAACTTACAGTTTTTAATCAAAATACCTAATAGTATTTTACAAAAATCGATTTAATTTATATTACTATTGTCCATTAAAAAGCGTTATAAAATATAATATGATCATATTAAAGACAAGTTTAAGTTTAGTTTAGTATTGAATATATAAACATGTAAGCGACTTACGTTGCGTATTGGCATTTATTGGCACGTGTGCGTAGGGTGGAAAAAATTATTTGGGCGTTAACAAGAAGAGAAAATATAATATTATAGTACATGTTATTTTTCTAAAGGTCACGACAATAGTATTGTTTGAGCTTCTGCTTATAGTGTAAATAATAGTAGTGCGTTTCCGATTCATGACGCTGATGTTATATATTTGTATACTTAATTTGTATATATTTATAATTTTATAAATATACCTTTTGGAAGTTATTTTACTAATAATTTATTCCTACACATTTATAATGTATGAAAACGTCGTAGAAAATAGAAATAAAATTATTCTTTTTGAGTATAAATTATATCATTATTTGCCGCATATTATTATACGCAGATTTTTACGAAAAATAATTATCACAAATAGTTAAAATTTTAATGAAATAGCTTTTCTTAATGACTGAGTTAGGAATAAATTCATATTAATTAAAGTGCACATAAATGTTTGAATTATTAGCATAATTTTTATTAAAAATTGAAAAGCGGCAACTCGGCGCGGTGTGCAAACTTCCTTGGCCTCTCAGGTCTTTGTTTTCGTTTATTGTAGTTTATTTTATTCATTTCTCTAATATCTAAAGAAAGTTAAAATAAAGTCTGTTTCTTGTTAAGTTTTCTACTGTACAAATCCGCTTGATTTTCCTTTTAGCACGTTATAATAATGTGTTTCAAATCGAAATTCTACGGTGCTGCAAATTTTTCTATATGATAGCTATATACATTGACATAAAAAATGAAGTATAAAGTTATATAAACTCCGATTGCAATCAGAATTCAGAAATATTTTATATCAATAGATATGGTTTTTTCTTAAAATATCAGAAAATTTGTAGTGATGACTATAGTGAGAACCTAAAATAATTGAACTTTAGAACATGGTATTTTAC
The DNA here is from genome assembly GCA_009835225.1 of Aphis craccivora. NCBI lineage: Eukaryota > Metazoa > Arthropoda > Insecta > Hemiptera > Aphididae > Aphis > Aphis craccivora. Next base: position 47,311 of record VUJU01000862.1, read on the forward strand.
TTCTAATATTCCATAAGAACATGGTTTAATATGTTTTTAAGTAGGTAGTAAAAAATATTTACTTATATTAAAAATTACCTATCTTATTTTCATTATCTCTTATTTAATAAATAAAATCTACGAGTCATAGGCAATAAAAAAATCAAAACTTAAATCAAAGTATCTAAAATCTAAATTATTACTATAAAAGGTATAAATATATTGAATAATATTCTTATGATTTGAAATTAAACACAATGTTTTGTACAAATATAAGATTTGACTATAAATTGTAATAAATTCAGTGAACGATTAGCTATTAAACTCTTTAGTCTTAACTAACATCTTTATTTTTACTTCTTTATTCTTTAACATTTTTATTGATAGATTGATTGATAGTAAGGCCCACGAGAGCAGATAGTATACAGTATATAAGCAACATAATATGAATAACCAAAAAACTAGTAACGAATTTTAAAATAAGTACCATAAAATAATAAACTATAAACAATGAACAAAATATAATTTTTTTCAACACGATTATCATCAAAAAAGAAATACATTTAAATCAGATATATTATCGTTACAACAATTTAGAACTCTACTGTTATTAAAATACACCATTATTTTATCTTTCTAGTAAAGTATTATTTGTTAATTATTTTTTGGTGCAGTAGTAAAGTTATAATATTATATTATTAAGTTTCAATACCATCGGATATATATATGACCAATGAATATTCTCGAAACAACAATTAAAATTATTTGCAACCATTACATTTCAATATTTTGTTAGGTATGTAAATAATACTATTGCTGAAAATTTGAAAAAGCACTTGTTTTGATTTACTCGAGTAAAAAAATCCACATGTTAAATGTTTAAATTTTAATGAAAATAATACTGTTCTATTAAATCCACATCGGATTTTGCACGGAGTATTTTATTGATATAGTTAGACTTGAAATAAATTAAGCGTATTTTTTTAAATAAGAAGATTGTAAAATAATGACAAATGTGCGGGCTCACGTAATTTCCATTGAATAAAACTCTAGTTATTCCCAAATTTCAATATTGTACTACGACAGACTACAATAATATAGTTATAAATTTTTATAGAAAACAAAAAACATTATTAGGATGGTTGAATCTACAGTAAATAAACGCAAAAATTAAATGCAATCACGATACATAGAATAATTCGATATGGGTACAATAGGTGCTTACATGCTAAACTCAAATAGTTGATAATCGAATAATAATCGAATTCGGGTGTATTTTCATTAATGAATTATATTCTATTATAATATAGTTAGTAGATATCTTCTATAACTTATAAATAGTCCTCTGTTTATTATGAAAAAAATGCATATTTTTTTTTAAATAGCGCTTATGTATATTATTGTATACACTATCGTGGATCATTTAGATTGATCTAGTGCTTTAACAACAAATTTCAATGCAAATATAGGTACACGATTCCTGTAAACGATTTACATACCTATGCATTATTAAAAAGCGAAAATGTAATCTAATAAAACCTTAAAACGCAAAAAAAAATCTACCTGAGAGGCTAGTTGTTTTCAGTTTGGAGTTGCCTACATTTTCTGAATTTCTTTATGAATAGATACTTTAAAGTAAATTTAAATTAAATCAATTTTAAAATCTTGGCACTCTTTAAACATTCTAAATCAATAGCATTAAAATTTTAATGATTCGATATAGGTATTTTTTGGTTCATTTATTATAACAAAAAAATATACTTAAGGTGTGTAATAATTTTAAAGTTATTTATAGACCACTGACTATTTAGATTTTTATGAGAATTTTTTTTGAAGTGTCGATAAAATTTTTTTGGATGATCAAATAATTTTGAAAATGTAATACAAAGTTCCTTATGAGTTGTTCTTATTGTAGCTAAAAAAAAATTAAAAATCGTTAGTCACAATTTTTTTTATAAGCGTTAATAGGTCAAATTTTTACGAAATCTGTCGAAAACACAAAAATTTTCAAGTAAAAAGTTGAAAAATCATAAAATTTGTTGTGTTTATAATTAAGGATTAAAAATACAACAATTAGTATTCCATAAGGTTTTCTTCAAGTAACTATAGAGAAAACTCGAAGCATGATGATAGAAAAATTTAAGTGCGTTTGAGTTTTTAATGTTTACGAAATAGCGTAACGATAACGATTTATCCTCAAACGACTTCAAATATTTGTTATGTTATTACTCAAAAAGTATAAGTCGTAGATACTTGAAAATTTCACCAGTTATTTAAATTATTTAATTTAATTAATTGATTTACATGATTTACTTTTATTAATATTTTTTTCAGCTATTTATAGACAACTGAAATTTTCAATTTTTCTGAAAATTGTTTTTTTATGTATCGATAAATTTTTTTTTGGCCCAATCAAAATTCTTGAAAATTTAATACAAAGTTCCTCATAAGTTATTCTTATAGTGATTAAAAAATTATAAGAATACATAGGCACAATTTTTTTTTATTAGCATTTGAAGTACAAATATTGACAAAAATTCGTCAAAATCGTGAATATTTGCAAATTATTTTGTAGGTATAATTCATAGAAATTTTTGTATAAGTAGCTAAGAGTTGAAAATTTAATACAAGGTTTTTCATAAGTTTAGCTTACAATAATTATAAAATAACTTAAATTTTGGTGTATTCAGTCCATTAAAACATAAACCACCTTTTTCACCAACCACTGGAAATTATATCCTAAGCTGAAAAATCATTTTCATTCAAAATCGTTTTTTGTATACAATGATAATTATCATTGGATTCAAATTTAACACTCCTATAATATATAATAATGATCCACACAGCACCTAATGTATAGCAGAGCGGTACCCACGTACCAGCTTTTTTTTTATATACTTTTGTTTGTCATTGATAGTATTTTACACTTTTGTTATAAAAATATAAAAAATCAGTTATTACAGTGAAAACTTATTATTAACAAAGATTGGATAGAAAAATAAATACCTAACATTATTATAATATTAGGTTACGATATCGGTTAATATTTAATACTTATCTATTACACTGTATTTAATCAAGTATTTTATATCAGCTTGGTAAATCCATCACAGTATAAGATTAAATATTATAAGTATTGCATACGTACCTAATACCTATATATATAAATATAATATACAAATCACTGATAGTATAGTTCTTAAAAATATCAAAATTTTGATGAATATGACGACTTGTTTAAATTAATTAATAATTTTATATTATTCATAAAATTTTAACTAGGAATCGGGAACAAAATCCATCCATGTTTATCGTAATTTATAATATTATACTATATATTTTAATATATTATATCAAAACCTTGGTATCCCTGAAAAATACGCTATGCGAGACTTTGGAAACAAAAAAAAAAAAAAAAAAAATTATACTACTCAACCAATCATAGTGAAATTTTTGTATAGGTACCTTTTAAACGTCACGCAACTAAGGTATTACGTTTTATACCACACCATAAACTGTTCCAAAAAACTCAACTGAATACCTAAAGTTATAAATTATTATTATATTTCATGTACCAAAACATGTATAACATTTCTTTGGAATTAGGTAGACCTATTATGAATAAATTCATAGTATTAAAGAATAAACAATTTAAAATTAATTCATGTTAGCACTAATTAAAGAGTATGAATTACAAAGAAATATAAAATTGAGGAATTTTATCAGAAATTGAGATAATTTTTTTTTTTTAATAACATTTAATATATAAAATACACATGATATTATATTTAAATATCACATAGTACTATATGTAGTATTGTATGTATATATATATATATTTAAATAAACGATCGTAACAAAAACAACATAATTTTGTTGGAAGTTATTATTTAATATTTGTTCATAGTATTCATACAATTATGATAGTACCTTGTACCTATATTAAATGATTTAAGCATATAAAAATAATAGCAATTGTTTTATAAACGTAACTACAGTAGTAATAACAACATCAACAACAACAAAAAAAAAAAAAACGGATATACCTATCATTTTATGAATGGAATAAGTAATAATAATAATAAATAATAAATAATAAAAATAATATTTATGTTATGTCAATTTTGGATTTGAATTAAATAGGAAATTTTGATTTCTTCTTTAAATATTTTTCGTTCAGACTAAGTAACTGAATATAATAATTCTGTATATTGTTTATAACTTGTACTAACCAACAAGTTGATGTACAAGTTTTATTATAACAGCATAACATAAAAGTAATAAATCATAATATTAATATAAAAAATCACTTAAATCAGTATGTATTAAACATGTGTTATAATTATTTCAATAGTGTAATAATAATATAGGCGATTAATTATTGAATTTGAAAAATAAAGTGGAACAATTGAACAAGGTATTAGTTTACTATACATAAGTTATAATGTTTAAATGGATTAATGTGATGAGGAGTGATATTTTTAAAATGTATTGAATCATACAACAAGGAATAATTAAAATTACTGTATACCTATAATTTATGTATTTTAGTTATATCGTATTATGATTGATTTATATTCGTAGTATCCTAATTACATGATATCAAATAAAATAATTTAAAAATAATATGTAAAGTTTAAATAATAATACAGATATATTCATATAATATTATATATATATGGATAATTCATTTTTTGAATAATAAAAACCGTTGGTTATTAAGCAAAATTATAATTTTAAATACATAATAATAACTTCAGGTACACGTGCAATGTGCATTGTATTCAAAATAATACAATAATTCTAATTTATTCATAGTGTACTTTAAATGATTAAATTAATTCTTATTTAACTTATTATAAACTAAAATATAAAAATTTTAATGTTTAAATAAACCAAAGAAATTATTATGAGGCAACATAACCATTTGAAATTCCGAATTAATTAACTTTGTTTAACTATGGTATAACTATATAATATATTATTAAAACATATTATTTAATGTGTTAAATATTATACATAGTTTTTCAATAATATGGAAAACCAACTAATGATATATATATCACTATGATAAGTTTTCATCTTACGCGCACGAGTTTGCCTTTTGGTAGCCTAGGTCACAAAAACTATTCTATGTAAAAATAAAAATGCACAATATGCATAAACTTTAACGTATATAAAATATGCGATCGCCACAACCATTAAAATTGAAACACGGCCGCTGACAGACTTTGAAATAGGTAGCTAAACTTTTTAATTTTAATATTTCGGATGATTTTAGCTTAAAAAAATTGTTTAATTTAACATAATGTAGATTTTATAATTTATTAGTATAATAGATTTTGCTCGCTTTTTTAAATTGTCATTCAGGGTGTACATTATACTCATATTATACAGTTTATTAAACATTTTAATATACTCGTATAGCATTTTAATAATATTGAATGATTTAAAATTGTATTGTTTAAACAGCCGCTGATTCCCAGACACAGTCAGATACCCCGCCATAAAACTCCTATAATGATGTAACATAATTTTGAGAAATTATTACAACTTTATAATATCGATATAACTAAGCACGTACCGGCGAACTTACTTATATCTATATTCTATATACTTTAAAACAAATTAGTAATTATATGCCTTTACCTAATTAAAATTATATTTAAAAAATGAGTGATTATTAATTAATTAACTACTTTGAGATGTTTAAATTAGTTATGAGTTGAGGATTTTAGATCATTTGCTACACACACACATATCGTATTATACGGCGTATATATAATTTACTTTGTATACCATTACTAATTCCCTAGGGCCTAGGGTTATGCGCCACACTTAATATACACGCATATACTCTCTGATAGAGGTACTCAAAATATACCAGCACCACAAACAGGTTCATTTAAAATTTCATATATAAAGGTATACCATATGACTTAAATACCCATATAAATGCAAATCTATCCTACATTTATTCGTTATGATAAATTAGATAAATTAAAATTTTTAATTTACTTTGGAAAAAATAAATCACCGCAGTACATAATATAACATACAATATAGCCAGAGATAATACTATGTTAAAATTTAGTGACGTACTTTATAAATATGTTTACCTACATACGATTATGCCGTTGTTAAACATCAATAATCCGTTTCATGTGTTATTAATAAATGATTATTTAATATAAATTGTATACTGTATAATTTTAACGGAATTACTTTTATTGCAATAATAATATAAAACATTTATAATATTATAATTTATATTATGACACTTTTGTTAACGTATTAAAAAAAGAAAAAAAAAGTAAGTCCCTGTATATTACTCGAAAAAACATTAATTTTTTACCTATTTACATAAAAAAATTACCAAAATTATATAACTGAACTAAATTAGTATTGAATCCTAAAAATCCTAATAATTATCAAAAAAAAAAAAAATAAAATGCAATATGCTTTAAAATGTATCCAAAAGAAACGACATAATATATAACGCTAAAATGTATACGTTTTTGTCAAGATGCCACCTTTTTTCTTCTTCGATTTTCGATAATTCAATTATTAAAAATTTGATTTTTTTAAATTTTTAAGTAAATTTAGTTCATATTTTTAAATTTTTGAGATTTGTTGTGTTATTTAAGGAGTATTTTGTGGCCTAGTGGTAATACAAACAATATTCTGTTTGTCAAATAATAAACTCTTGTATACCATAAATTATTTAGCAGTTAAATTTTCTAAACAGTTGGGGTATCAAAATTAAAATTTGAACAATAATTTTTCGAGTTTCTAGTTTTTGTGAACTAAGGATAACGATCATAAATTTTAATGTTATAAAGATAATATTCTATAATATATAATACAGCGATTAAAAATTAATAATAATCTATTAACATTCATAATTTTTAAATATAATGGTCTAAGTATAATATTTAATTTACAATAGATAAAATATAAAATATTATATTTAAAATTTTTATAAAATCTTTTTAAGGATTATTATTTTTGGAATAAATATTTTAACAATTAAGGAAACTACTCATAGGAATTTTTAATTACGAGTAGATACATAAAAAAAAAAAGTCATTAAATAATGATCAGTTAAAAAGGGGAAATCTCATTTAAAAAACTGGAATTTGTTTGCCAAAGGATACTAATAAGTAGTACAAAAAATCTTAAGAATTGTAAAATTTAATCTTTAAGTATACTGAAAAAAATTTAAATAATTAGATTTGAATAAACTAATAATTAAATGTATAAATTAGGGTGATCATGCTTGAAGAATTAACTTATAGAACGCTACCTTTACTATATTTGAAAATACGCCGTAACGGTTTCCTTGTTGTACTCATGTAATAGCTGGTACATTATGTATTATTAAAATGTTATAAATGCATTAAAAAAAAAAAAAAATAAAAATAATAACTCAATAAATAATAATATAACACTGCAAATCATGTAATTATAGTATCAATATAATTGATACCTATACCTACCTCCTGCTACCTGCGTATAATTTTTATATTAAACCATATTAGGGTGGAGCTAAGGCGTTTGAATAATTTAATGATCATTTAAATATAACGAACTTTGGCCAACGGGCTTTTTTATATGCGTGTAAAAACCTCACTCCCACTTTAAAAAAAAAAAAAAACTTTCAACCTATACCAATCGTACAACACACACCTAAAATTATATATTGTTGCTGAATACGTTAGGAACGGACACCGATCGTATCGAGCGCCAAAACTACTGCTGAGCTTAAATTATTTACACCTTTGAATATAACTACACGTATAATACTAAAAAAAAAATTAAATATAACCCACCTACTTATCATCACACATATTGATATTACTGAACTAATTCCGTCTACGATAACAACAACTACTACACGCACCCGTATCTATCTTATATTATTAATATTACACGATGAGAACGAAAAAAAATATATTATGCTTCTATTATACGTATGTAATACAGGTGAATATAGATTATAATGACAGTAAATTTTAATGCCTCCGTGCAACATTATTAATTATTTCGATGTCGAACCATTATATAAAACAGGCATTACAATAACGTATTATATAATATAAATACTTGTTGCAATATTTACGTTTTGAATGTATTCTTCTTAATATGTTATATTGTTATCGTTAATATGATGACAGAGTATGTGCGATAATTATTGCTCTTACCGGGACAGCTCGAATGAAGACGGCGGCGCCGTTCGACGATTTCGGCGGTGGGCTGCGTCGACGACGACGGTGTTGCTGCGTGGGCGGTCAAGGAAGTACTGATTACGGTAGCGAAAGATTTCGCGTGATATATACGTTTGTGCAGCGTCGGCGTGTGTGTGTGCGCGCGCGGCGTGCGTGTTTTTTTCCTCTCCCCTCCCTCCACCCGTCCACAAACACATTCACGAAAACCGTTCCCGCCCGTCGTCGTAATAGCTGACTGGCTGGCGGCGGCGGCGAAACAAAACGCAATATCGATCGGAAAAGCGCGCGTGGAAACTCTCACAAGCACACACACACACACACACTATCACTGATACGAAGACCATGACTGACGGACAAATGGGATGGGAGGGTTGATCGCCAGAAGTAAAAAAAAAATAATAGCCCGTTGTTTTTTTTTCTCGCCCGCAACGATCGTTTAGATAATATTATTATAATGCATAGGAACCGTCAGTCATCGTAATAACGTCTTCGGAGGTTTATTGTCTTTTGCAACGGGCTGCAAAACCGAGCCAACGTTTTTGTTTTTGTTATTAATTCGTACGACATCAGGCATCGACATCAGCTAATTGTCGGTTAATTGTGTACGTCATGTCATCGTCCCGCGATGACCTCCGCATCACAGTTGTTCGGCATCGTCGATAAGGGATATCATATGTTTCGGAATTCCCGCGGCGTACTCGAAGGATGATAATATAATAACACAATATTGAATAATAGTCGACTACCTACTCAACTATTCATAATGTATAGGCGTTTAGTCAACACCTATATATTTAATTTCTTCAAACGGATGTTGGATCTTCACTGACTTCAGGAATGCGTGGGTCGAGAACGAATGATTTGAATTTTTGCACTTGCAGAACATATTTTTATATAAATTACAATAGACACTCAAATGTTATTTTGCATATCAGTTATATACATAATATAATAGCCGGGTGTATATTACATTATGTACAGTAGGTATATATAGCTATAGCAGTAGCGCGTGCGTTATACATTAAAATATGGATAATATGGTACGAGCGTACATAATAAAAGTCCGACCGCAGTCAATTTAGACACCATTGTGACTATCAGCGAACGTGTATAAGATGTTCGGTGTTAGAGTGATTGTGTGAGCGTGTGCGTGTGTACACGGTAATTATATATGCAGGACAATGATTGCAACGATAGAAGTAGACGTATCATCGGTGTGAAACATAATGCTGCGGACCGTTGACAATATATTGTTTAATGAATGTAAAGATCATCGCACGCACTGGACATTTTACAAATATTATGTACATACATAATATTATAGCGGTTATATTAAACTCGAAGAAACTCCATTATATTTTCAAATGTCGTGTTACATAAAGTGCTGCGCGCATTGTCGATAGCAATTTTACAAAAATAAATAATTCAAAACGTTCAAAGGAAATCGAAAACAAAATGATTGTTTTAATCATTTTCAATAAATTGAAAAATAAAATAAAACGAAAAATAGTATATAATATTATGTCTTTTTTAAATACATCTATAATATACTATGTTATTGTTGTCAAAAACTTTCTCTTGTATACTTATTACCTATATAATATTTAAAAATGAGCTGAAAAAATTAAAAAAATATTATTGTATTGTAAAAAACTACGACTAAAGGAAAACCAAGGACACTTAAAAAAAAAAAAAATAATAATCAATTTAAAACATTCTTTTCTTGTATAGTATACTCCCTCATTTTCTTTTTATTTAAAATGATAATTTTTTCTACGATGTTCATAAAATTACAGTTAAAAAAAAAAAAAAAAAATGCCAATGAAATTAAATTAACGTGCTGAATGTTTATTATATTAAGTATACCTATGTTCAAATAAAACTAATAGCGCGTTATTCGATCGTAAAATTAAATTTTGCATTATAATATTAAATTATTATATAAGACAACGAGTAAAATATAATTTGTTCTCGTTTTTTTCATTTAACGGCGATCGATATTCAGGTCAAAAAAACATCCATATTATTTATGTTACAAAAATGAATAACCTGCAGATTTCAATTTACTGTAACAATACGCAATTTATATTACACGTATTGATACACTTTTGGACAAATAATAATATTGAGGGTTTATTGTGCTCTGTACTTTACAAATTTCTGTCTCGACCAACATATATTTTAGTATATTACTTATGATGTTTAAAGCTGAAATTATATTAGGTATATTGACTAAAATAATGTAACATTATTTATTATCACCTCAGATCAAATAGTATTACATTTACAATATACGTAATCTATATGCATTATTTACACTTATATATTTCATAATACTATCGGAATAATTAATAAAAAAATGTTCGTATCGTGTTTTTTGACGATATATTTTATTTTCGTTTAGCGAGAAAAATTTATTTTCATTTTTATTTTGTTAAAAATGAATCAATATTATTTTTAATAGCTTGGTAAATAATGTTGTATATTATGAAACCAGCTATATTAAATTATTACGCATATTAAGTATTTACATACTATATATATTATTTATTCAAAATATAAATTGAATATTTTTTTACTTACTTACCTAACATTGGGATAAAAACATTAATTTATCAATTAATATGTTATAATCGATTATGAAGTATATTTTCATAACTAGGTGTCTAGGTACCTATTTTAATCAAATACCTATGGAAAATTAAATAACATTATTTAAGTATAATAACTAAATATATATATATATATATATTTAAAAATATAATATTATGCAACTTATTATTCTTTCTTACGGTAGCTGTAGTGGCATAGGAAATAATACGTAAAAAAAATTGTGGTTTCGACTAAATAATTTAACCAAAAAATATTTATTTGTTTATTATTTTTATTTAAAATGATAATGACGTAGAGCATAAATATACATATATAAAGAATTAATTATAGTATTTTAATCTAATGAATTATTTTTTAAATTAACTGAAAAAATTCAAGTTATTATAAAAGATACATATAATTAATATTTGACGTAATAGGTAGTTAAGATAAAAAAAAATAACTATTTAATACCTTCCTTTTAATATTAAATATACATTCAAATTCGAACTGTAAAAGATTTAATTTTTGCATTAGTGTAAGCAGTTTGTTATTTAAAATTATTTAACAAGATTATAGCCGCATTGCACAGGTTACACGTAGTACTAGTAAATACTTTTCATCACTTAAGTAACTTTGGAGAGTTAACTATAGTTAATATAATTAACATGAACAAAAAAATAACTGAATTAAAAAAAAAAAAAACAAAACAAAATGGTTTCTCTTAAAAACAAAAATAACTCGTAAAGAAAAGTAAAAGTCAAAATTCAAGTTTTGTTATTATTTTTTATTATTAATCTATATTGACCATATAATTTATTCGAAAATGTCACTTTTAATTCGATCAGAATATATATTATTATTATTATGTATTAGGTTTATCATATTGATTTTTACAGTTTCTAAAATCATACATGGATTCGTGTAAGGTAATTATTATTCATAGTCTTCAGTTTTATATTATTAACTTTACGAGTCCCAATTACTAATTTATACCCATGAGCCTCGTATACATCTGATAAGTTTACATATTGGTGCTTGGAAATAAAAAAAATTGATAGTTTAAAAAACTGCTAACGACACGCCATGGGATTACCTACTGGATCAATTGCTGTTTCAAATCCAAAATAATTGAGTTATTACTATGTTAATTATTCGGTTTATATAAGATAACAATATTTTTCATGGTAAATATTAAAATTTAATATAGTATGGATAATTATCAAAAAGCACCACTTTTTGGTCTCAGTCTGAAATCTTGACTTGACTTGCTTCATTTCATATTAATATTCAAATATGCTTTGCATTGTACTGTGGTTATAAACACCAAATAAGTATATTATTATCGTATTTTTTAAAATTATTGTTCGGTAGATAATGATGCAAGTCAAATATAGTTTTTTAAAAAATGTGAAAATACATAATTATTATTTACGATAACTCTACTTATACATATTATATCGTCAGGAAAAAAAAATAGCCAACAAATATTTAAAATTATTGCATAATAATTTTATAAAAAAAAATATATGCAATTTATTAATACATAAATAATAACTTATTATTTTCAAAGAGTATGTTACCTTTATAGTAATAATATTCAAATCAAATATTGAGGAAAAATACCAAGTATTTTTATATTGATATATTTTACTTGCATTAATCTATAATATTTTACTTAATTTTACTTTATTTACTTATGTGTTCAAAAATTGAATCATTGACTAATGAGAAGTGATCTTTTTCGTTAATAAATTGTACTGCATATAACTGATATAACTCAATTTATCAATATTAGACAATGAAATAACAGATATATAAATTAAAATTAGATTTTACACACAATATAAAATATAGTAGGTACTTGTATGTTCTCTCTCTACCACCGCGTTGTATAAATAATATCAAATCACCTCCCCGTTAACGTGCCTTATAATAAGATATTTATATATTATATACCGTTCAAAACTTTAAAATAATGATAAATAATAATAATAATTAATGTTTTACAACAATTACACTTAAAAAAATACACTTTTCTAAAGCATCATCCATTTTATCTGTTTTAACTACATATTTATAATTTTTGTTTTACCAATTGAATGCCGGTATTAAACACTGTCAGAGATAATATAAAGTTAAACCACTATAGGAAATTTGTGTAGAAATCTTTGGAAATCATTAGAAATCCCTGGTAATCATCGTAAATCTTTTAAAAAATGTTTAATTTAATAATAATATGTTCTAAGTATGCATTATCTTTTTATTTTTTTTGTATAATTTAGTTAAATACAATTTTATTCAATAATATTTACACAAAGGCTGCTCAGTTTATAAAAAACTTAAATTTTCCAACAGTCAAACACGATGAAAACGAGTTTTCCCTACTCCCGCAACTAATAACAACTTTTCTAAATCCACTTTAAATACGAATTCTGGACTCCGGTACTTATACCATCTCAGACAACATCCTCTTACCAAAACCTCACTCACTTTTGTCCAAACATCAAAACTGTATTTACTTCTTTAATTTCCGAATTCACAGCTATCATTAAGCCTCTCCTGTCTCTTCTAACGACTTTATCAAGTAAAGATCAATTATAATTATCTACACCTTTCTACATTTACCTTATGATTTTTTTCATACTTGTATTTCGGTAACAGTAATAAAAAAAAATTGAATTGAAAATATTAAACATATTTTGAATATACAATAATATCGTGGTTCAATAATTCCAATTGTTTCAGTGCTGACAAAATGGATTATGTATATGACAGAGGTAGGTAAAAGAATCATTACGTTTGATAATTTGTTCAGTCTTAAATATAACGAAATATGAATATAATTTATAATTTGAAGTATATATATTGTGTGAATGTAAAATTATTTTATGATTAAAATATTATTATACCTAGTTCAGTCCGATAATTAAAATGGAAAATTGTTTATTTATTACCGTCGGAAATCGGTATTAAATGTTAAAGTGATTAGTAGTTTTCAGTTTAAATCAACCTTATATTTCTATATATAAATCTAATATACGTAAACATAAATGAAATAATATTATTACAAAAGGATTAATTGTAGCGAAAAGCTTTACTGCAAAGTATTACGATTAAAACCAACACTTTCATCAAAAATTAAATTAAAAACAATACCCACCAATTATATTTATAATATTATAATACTAAATTCGAACGATTTCCTAATTATACTTGTGCTGCAGGAGTACCTATTAGTTTTTAAATTAGGTATTTGGACACGCCAAAATACAGCTCTGATTTTTTTATCCACACAATATTCGTAGGTAATAATATAAAATCGATCATAATATTACAATTTAATAGCACTTTATTTAACAAAAAATGTATTTATATAATTTATAATATAGTAAATTTGTTTCGGAAGTTAATATAACGTTATTGGTAGGTAGCTTAGATTATAAGGTCTAATAATATTGTTATAGCCGATATAATGTAATATTGATTTCATAACCTAGATGGAGATGGTTGTTACGAGATTAATACGATAATTCGTTGAATAAATAATTCATTTAATAGTCACTAAATTAATATAATATAAAATATAAACTACCTATTAATAATAATGTGTGTTACATGCGATGATTTAAACATAATATGCGTATTATATATAATATTATGTTTTACAATAGATCAGTTCTATGAATAATATTATCTGATTAATTTTCATGCAGAAGCTATTATAAAAGCAAACGATTAAACACAAAAGTAAAGATTTTCAGAAAAACATTAAATGGCTATCGACTGTCATGTAAAAGAACAACTTATCGTGAAACAGCGATTGATTGCAATGATATTATTCAAGTATATATAAAATATTTAAATTTTTTGACTTCTATTTAATTAATAACGACAAGCTAAAAATTAATCTTTCAAATCATTTATGCTATTCAAATTAAATATTACAGTAAAACAACAATAACGACAATAAATACAAACAATTTATAACATTGACAAAAAAAAATATTGGTTAAAAATATTTTAAACATTTTTTTAATAATTTATTACCCAAAGCTACATGATATAAAGTAATGCCTACTAAATTGCACCACATTAATTGATTTTAAATAAAATATGGTTATTGTTTTTATTCAATAATTATATTTTTGCCGCTCTGTTGTACAGTGGGTTATGAGTGAGTTATTGTAATGTATGAGTTAAATTTGAATTCAATAAGTCATTGTATTCAAAAAATGATTCTAAGTGGAGACGGTACGTCAACTTATATCACTAAGTAATTTTCATATTATTTTTATGAATATTGCTATTTAAGTAATTTATTTAACTATCAGTATTACAGTAGATTAATATTTATTTTTAACTAAAACAATGCATTAAATATAGTATATTTATTAGTGCTTAATTATTATACTAGTAATAGATTTTTATATCATGTGTTGCATATACTAATATACGTTATATTATAGTAACACTAATATGTTCAATATTTTTTTATGAATTCGTTAATATATCAGACGTATACTACCATTATTATTTACCAAAATTGTTTTCAAATATGTGTGTATTAATTGTTATAATTTAAAAAAAAAGCGAGATCAAGTGAGTACACTCTGCTGTAAATTAGGTGCTGACGTACCGTATGGATCACTATTATATTATTATAGGATTGTTAAATTTGCATCCAATGATAAGTATCATTGTATACGAAAAACGATCCTGAACGGAGATGATTTCTCAGCCTAGGATATAATTTCCAGTGTTTGTTGAAAAAGGTGGTTTATGTTTTAATGGACTGAATACACCAAAATTAAAACTCTCATATAGTTATTGTAAGCGAACTATATGGAAAATCTTGTATTAAAAACTCATAAGGAACCTTGTATTAAATTTTCAAGTTTTTTGGGCACCCAAAGTTTTTTTGACACTTCAAAAAAAAATTCTCATAATATCGAAAATTTCAGTTGTCAGAAATAGCTCAAAAAAAGTCAAAATATTTTGAAAATTTAACAGTGTATAGATAACGCTTATATGAACATGTTGGTGAAAATTTCAAGCATTTACATTGCACCAAGAATATTCACTTGGCCATCGAAAACCACCCCCGAAGTTTGAAATTAAAGCACTATTTCAACTAGTTATGCTGTACAAATATAAAAAAAAAAAATGTGCATTATTGTAAAATCAATACATTCATCCCTTCGTTCAAAATCTAAAATAATGTTAAATCATTAGTGTTGGTAAATAAAAAGAATCATTGAGATTTTAACAATAAGTACATTCCAATAATAGACTAATCATGTCTTAATATTTGTATTTAATATATACTTTTAATTTTTTTTTTTTTTTTTTATTAGCTTCTAGTATATAATTATGATAGCTCAACAATTACTTATACTTTTAATTAATTTCCAAAAACAGTTAATTCATTTAGTTCATAAAAGCTATAAAAATACAGCGATTTTAGTAATTTTTCAAAAACTATAATTATTAAAATGTCTAAAACAATAACTAGAGCTTTATAAAATGCAAAAAATAATTACTAGTCTAAAAAATGAAATAATAATGAAAACGGGACAGATAGTATTCGCTTAACATTTAATTATTTATTTATTTTACTATGAGTTTTTATTTTAAATCGAATACTTCAGAAAAAAAAAATGAAATTGAATACAATAATAATACTTAAATGCAATTTAATATTTATTATTATGTATCATTATATAACTAAAGAATATTTATTACAATATTACGTTATGATGTTAACTATAAAGTAGCTCAGTAAATTTAGTGTAACGTAAAAATGCGTACACGGTATATTACAAAGTTTGTCTGCCTAGGTCGCTTAGGAAAATATTAAACCAACATTAAATCTCTACCCATTCAAAATTCAATATTTCTTGATACTATACGGATAAAGGACACGTTTTTATAAAAGTAAAATTATTTATTGCACCTGTAAATTTCATTAAAATCGGTTACCGATAAATAAGACGTAATACGCACTTGAAGCAAGCAAAGAAAATTTACTGATTGGAAACACGCCCTTCTGTTATTCGTGTACCTATACCTATAAAATGTAATAATCGTATTACGTTGTATCTAATATTACGGAAATAATGCCGTTGCGTTCTATTTTCTGGTCAGAAAAAATGAAAATATTATGACCTCGTCGTTTCTATAGGTTAAATTAATTACTTATCAAGAATGATTAACCAGTGTCGAAAGACTTTAGTATTATATATCACAAAATTCTCCACGTCTGCAAAAATTAATATAAATTAGTTATAACTCCTGAAAAAATCACTGAATATTATTTTTATGAAATTTCGTATCACTTATATTTTATATTAAATAAGTCCCTTATGGTTATATGCTATTATGAAAATTCATACAATTATTTGCATCGAATTTTCGCAAATTGTAATAATTAGGAGTGAATTTGCAGAATGAATACAAGTTTAGAGCGTCATTGTAATTAATGTTATAATATTGTTTAATTATTTTTTACCATGACTTACGGAGGCTAGATGGAAGACTCATTTGCAGAAAGAAATCGCAATATTTCATTATAGACATAGAAATTATAAAATTATAAAACTAATAGTACCAATTGTGCATTTATTTTTTTATATATATAGTTCGCAAATGGTTTTAATAAAAAATATAAGATATTTTTATATGATATAATTATACGTAATCTTATGCTGAATTTATAAGAAATATTTGTTGTAATGTGGATGTAAATGAAAGAAAAGCAAACACAAAATGGATTAGTATATATCGGCGTAAAGATTGTACTTTTTAGATTCTTTAAGACTGTTTAAAGGGATTTAAAAGCATATTTTACAAATGTGACAAATAAAATTAAAATACTGAAATTTATAATTATGTACAAAAGAATAAATTTAAGTTAATAAAAATCATTCTAACTTAGTACCTAAAACTTAAAAGTGACATAGTTATTAATAATTTTTCATAATATTTATAATGATCAGTAATAATCCATTATAATAGGTACACATAATTAATAATTAGGCATTATTACAAACAAGCTATCCTACCCGACGTTGCCCGGTCGAAAGTCACCTCAGGTGAAAACCGAATTTTTTTTTATATTATATTAATAATAATAATAGCTGAACCGGTAGACTTCGTATTGCCTCATTCGATAAATAAAAAAGCTAAACTTGTATGTAGACAAACTTAAAACAAACCAAAAGAATACGTTATTTAAAAAAAAAAAATGTACTGAGTAAGCGTGTGCTTAGTGCGATGTCAGTTATTATCAGTTTAAGTATATATCAGTATAGATATCAGTTAGTACGATAATTCATAAAAAAAAAAAAATAATAATAATATTAATAATCGGTACTCGGTAGGTTAGTATTTTAATTTTTTTTAAATTTTCTTAATTCCGAACATTTTTATACTCACTCACCTTTTAAACCTTCTATGGACTTCCACAAATAATTTAAGACCAGAATGAGCTAAATCGGTCAAGCCGCTCTCGATTTTTAGCGAGACTAACAAACAGCATTAGTTTTTTTTTATATATATAGAAGATAGATAATAGTATAATACAAATAACGCAAAGATGTTTTTTTTTTTTTTTTAAATATAAGTGTTATTTAAGTCATAAATATTTTAGTTTTTGATACATGAAAAATAATATATTCTGTGCAACACTTTCATTACCATATATAATAATTTAACGTCTATTGTCCATTATCTATACAATTACAATCATATATGCCTAAAAACAATTTTTGTTATCAATAGAGGTCACATAATTTGAGACAGTGAAAGGTCTATTAATATCTTGGATATTGACATTTCAAATAAAAGTCAACTTCAAACTATAGAATGTGCTATACTGAGTAGACTGTGACTATGGATAACAATTTTAAAATGGGTTAATAAAAAATTTAAAAAAAAATTAAATTAAGCACCAGGTCAATATCTCACTCCGAATTTCGGATTATTATGTATGTACACTTACGCTCTTACGGATAATGTATTGAACTGCGAGTTACTTCATACTTGATTGGTATTTGGTTAACAGTCTTATTTAGTCAATCACTCAAAAAGACGGTAAAATCAAAAATTAAAATAATTAATTTAAAATTTAAAAATCAATGATGGACACAAATATTTTTATACTTAATTTTAAACTATGAATTCATATTAAATTCATTAACTTATATATTATTATTACAATAACCTCTATAATGTTAATTCGTAGGTTGAGTTAAAAATCCTTTTTTAAATTTCTCAAATCACGCAAACTAAAAAAATGTTGCTTAATGTTAATAGCTACAACTCTTGACACTAGTACCTATGCAAATTAATAAAATAATGTCTGTACTAAATTGATGGTTTCTAAAAATCTACTCTAACAAAGTAACAACATCGTTTTTGTACAGAGGAAACGCCTACATTTTGAATTACTACCTATTTGAAATTTGAAGCGGGTTTGTATAAAACCCGGAAATGAGCATAAAATTTTCGTTCTATAGGTAAATGATGCGATCGTTATACATACCCTATTGCCTTAACAACATTGGGGAGTACTATTACATTTATCCAGCTCTACCTGAGTTTTTATTTCTGAAAAAAAAAACGAATTGTATAAATTTGGTAAATGGACCTAACCAAGGCACAAATCACATCCCTACTAAATAATTGAATGAAAGAAACTCAGACATAGGGGTTGAACGCATTACAGTGACCTATATACTCTATGACGAAGCACATTTTACGCCTACTATAGTATAGAAAAGCCACTTTACCCGCGATACCTACGTATAAAATAAAAATGTATTGCTAATCTTTTAAAAGCTACAATACATTATTTTGTCATTCACAATAATATATTTTACTCTGCTATTTTTCGAAATAGCGAATTATAAAATTGTATTAAATAAGGGATCACAGAGAATTTTATTATAAGATATACATATATATATATATTAACATATTTATAAAAAAATGTTATAATGTTTTTTTTTTTTATAATAAGTTTATAATTTTTCTAATTATTGTTTTAAAATGCTTATAACTTGCTTCAAAATTAAAATATCGATAAAATTTAAATATTCTACATTACATTTAACATGCCCAATTTTTTGACATTTTTAAATTTTTACAGAAATATGTTATTTGTATCTTAACACACTATTTGACGTGAAAACGAAATATATCTACATGTTTCTATAGTAACAATATGTGTATCTTTATTTCATTTACATATTTCGAAAGGGAACATAGTAAGTTACAAAAAATAATTTTTGTGTCTCTCCTGTTAAATATAAATTTCGACGTCTATTTATTAATGTATTATATGCTATTTTAATATACTCAAATAATTGTTTAAAGCGTATAGCTCAGCAATCGCCTACGACTTACCTCCAAATGTGTGTATAGAATCGATGATGAATCAATTATTATTGTCGACGTACCTATGTAATCGTTGTCACATGGCTCTGTGCTTTATGAGCGATCCTGCGAGGTTTGAAGTATAGATCACTGCGTTGTAACTATGACCGACGTACTTCTTGAAACTCGAATATTTTAGGTAGGTTAAAACGCATACAATAATAATAATAATAAGTAATAACCAATAGACAAATAGTATAATAAGTCAGTAGCGCGCTGACTTGTTATAATATGATGTGGAACCCCACAGAACGCCAAGCAAAATGTTGATGTTTAATAATAATTATTATTGCTATTTATTTAACAACATTATAATATTATTACATAATATATTTCCTGGGTGTAAGATATATGATATTAATGTGAGAAAAAAAAAGGTTTTTATTATCTATATTTATGAAAGTGTATAAACATCTTAGATTATTATTAGGTATTCTGCGTAGGTATAAGGTATGTACACGCCTTTATAGCATTTTATGATCTAAATAACAAAAGAAAAAGAAACCTCCCCACAATTTTCAAACTATCCATGGTGGTGGAGCACGCGGGTGACTGGAGCTAGTCAATATAATTAAAAAAAAATCGGGACTTGCTTTTATAGTATAGATAATATTATGTAATTGATATTATTATTTAAACGCGTACTTACACGACTCTTCTGTGTGCTGATGTAAATTTAATCGATATATTATATTATAATCATTGTTAATAAAGATAAAATTACACTTAGCTAATAACAAATCACATTAAAATTATTTTTTGTACAAAATTTTATATTATATTATTTGAAAATATTTAAATAATATTATAATGTACTCTGTCGATTGCATAAAAATGTGTATATAGACATGTACAAGCAAACAATTCAGCGTCCACGAGTGACGGGCGATTCGGGTGAATACTACCTGTCGGACAACACAATACGGATCGTCCACGGTTGCTAAGCGACAATATAAATTATAATAATACGAGGCAAAACAGCATTGTTTTTCCAGTTCCTCGGGGTCTGTTGTTGGCGTAAACAATTTTGACAACGGTGTTTCGGCTGTCGTCAATAGCCGCGATCCCGCGATCATACACTAATGTTCGTCGTTGACGTTTGTAAAATTTTCGGATTCAGCGTAGACACTGCCGTGTATATTTCACCACCCATTTCATCACCCAGTTATGATTCTGGTTTTAGCAGTGCGATATTTGTTAGTGGCAACCTTAATCGGAGAGCAATTTTTCCATGAGCCCGTAATAGATATTCGATGGCATGTAGACATGCCGTCCTCGCGTATTCCACGTCTGTAAAACCTGCAGGGTCTTAATCTTAATAATAGACCTTAACACCAGTTAAGTCCTCGTAAAATTCAACACCCGAAATGCCGAAACCCTTATAATCCGAACAATATTTTATTATTTACGAAATGCCATATATTTCCCCATGTATTTTTTGCAATTAATTTGATTTTCTAATTAGTCGTTTAGTATAATATTGATTATATTGTGTGTTGTAGATAAGCTAATGAATAATGTTAAAATCAATAGGTAATTATTAAATGTTTCGTTGTCAACACATTTAAACATTTATGCATTATCTGCTTTGTTTGATTAATTCATTCAATAGTGATATATTATGAAATGAAATTATTTTCCAAGAAAAATTATAAAACCTAAAAAAAAAAAAATGGTTACCTACTTGATTTTCAAACTAAGTCTTTCTTGATCTACTTCACCCGTTTTAACCCGAATAATAAGTTATGACAATACATCTTACGTCTTTTCAAAAATGTCATATACTGAAATGACATTTTCTATTTTCGTTGAGCAAAAATAAGCGTCAAAGGGCAACTAGAATATTGTGTTTATAATGTAAGGTGTCACTATCATTATATTAAATAATATACTCAATAAACGACATTTTAAGAATCGTTTACGCTATACATCTGCACTTAACAGTTTTCATGGAAATTTTGATTATTTCGTTTTAGGCCACTTCAAAACTAGAATAATTTAACGAGTACTTATATTTATTTATCGTATAGCAAACTTTATTGTAGTCTGTAGATACTATGTAATAAAATATAACACATACAAAATAATACACTAGAAATTTAATTTTTATTTACGAACAATATAGTATAAGCTGTTTTTGTACTTTTCACGCTCTAAAAAAAAAAGACTTATATGAAAACTTATGACATGCCAAAATGTCATTTACTACGATTATGTTCCGCTAACAATAAGACTGTACACATACGCGCACAACTAGAAGAAAAGCATCCTTAAAATAATATACATTATAAATTCTCGAAAATTACGCAATTTTCACCTTTGAAACAAGACGTGGATTCCTCTATACTTAAATGTACATCAGTGGCTTTTATTTAGGTTCATTGTATACTGTAGGTACATTATATTATTTCTCTCTATATATATATATTATATATACGTAAATTCTAAACCAATTTGATGAAATATACATTCTTTAGTATATTGCCATGGGAAGCTTTAGATAGTTTACTTATTGTAAAAATATTGCGGGTTTCGGGAATAAAAAGATGAAACGGTTTGAAGTAGGTATATAATAATAAGAGAAGGAGCCACTATAGGTTTGAAAAAATTTAGACTGTTGTTGATTTTTTTTTTTTTTTTGCATTATTTTTCCCTTTTATAAGCGTCATTAAATAACAGATGCTGCTACGTTTAAATTTCAGAAAATGTTTTCATTCTTTAAAAACCATTACTCATCACAATATATTTACGAAATAATATTACCCGATTAAATTGGATACCTAATTAAAAAAAAAAAAAAAAAAAAAAACAAATCGTGTTTTTTTTACTAAATTAAAATTTACCCGTATTATTATATCCAAATATTATGGATATTTATATTACATAATGTAAACTATATACAATTTATATAATCCATTATACGAGGAAAAAAGCGGAAGAGATGTTTTTTTTTTTAATTTTTAAGGTAGAGATGAAAGTATTAATTTTATAATGATTTTTAATTTTTTTTTCTTTTTAATACATGATTAGACGCTAAATAATTATTGTCGATAATATGTTTTGATTTTCAAAAAGAAGAGGTGGTTTTGGATATTATATTGGGTATTTGGGTCTATAGTTTGTATTTTATAAAGGTTAAACTTAAAAAATTCCTTACCTTTTAATAATTGAGAAAAACAAATAAAAATTAATAACAACCAGGAATTTTTACTCAAATCCAATTTTCGAAAAAAATTATTTTGTTTTTTAATGTAATTGGAAAACGAAAAAACGTTGATACTTTGTTTACCAAATATTTTAATTTGTTATTTTTTTTATTAACAATGGAATTTTAAAAATATTTCTGTCATAAATTTTAATCTTTTTTTTCTTAAATACTGATAAAAGCGAATTGTTGGGTAGAAAAGCTTGACAATTTGACAAAGTTTTAACAGACCTATAATAGTGACGATACTTAACATTTTTTTTTTTTTAATTATTCCAAAACATCAACACATTTTAAAACAATGCGATTTCTCTATGAAAAAAACAAAACAAAAAAATATATATGCATAAATATAACATGCACCGTAAAGAATATTACACTTTAATATACCATAATAGTGTATATATTGTAAATTATATAAAAACGTACAATACGGTATATATTATAAAGTTTACTTATACAATATGTAAGCTCAAATTTGACCTACATTAACGCTGTTTGGATTCGTTTGTTTTACATTTGAACATTTTACAAACTTTTCAAAGTATATTGTTGCTTCCGTAAGATATTAGGTTGCGAGATATTCGAGACTTTTGCAGTTAAGTTGATTACCTATTGCCGGGTACAGTTTGACAACAAAACCATAGACTGTGAATTACCAATAACAGTTCTATCGTACTACAAAAATACTCAATGGTTTTAAGCATTTGTTATTTATTATTACAGTGCAGCACAATTAACATAAAAGGATGAAGTTAACTATAATTTTCGGTGAATTGACGAGAGATTGCTATGTAAAGTCTACACGCGAAATTGTATACTTAAATTTTACTTACCTTTTGCGGTATGGAGCAGATATGGTTTCGTTAGATTTCGCGTGGACGAAGAATAATATATATTGTATATATTATTGTCATTGTAAAAACAAAATTTCAAATGAAACTCTCCGATGAAATGCTATATATATTTTTTTTTAATATATAGTATAGGAATAGAGCTGAAGATAGTTAACTTGGATAAAAAAAAAACTGCAGCAAGCAGCAAAATTGAATTTACATAACATGATTATCTTTTATAAACCATCATAGTTAACCAATTATTTATATAGAGATCGTTCGAGTGGAACCGCATTGGCGCAATAACAATATTCAACGCCTTTTTGTTGGTTGTAAATTTACATTCTATAGAAATGCAAATACAAGTAACCGAGTTCAATATTTTTATTTTCATGAAAACGACAGATGCGCTGAAACTTTTTTGATCGATGGAACCGGTCGAAATATATAGTTAGACGTAATTATTAGATAGGTTAGTTGGGTCGCTGTCAACACACACTACAAAAGTACGTGTGTTGTAGTGGAGCTAATATTCTCGAAATCATCGTGTACGTTTATTAAACGAACGAAATCCGTAAATCGTGGATGTCGAAAAGTTTTCTTATATGCTCGATAACTTTTAAAAATATTACGGGAACGTCTTTACTGCTACGACGGAGTATGGTTATAATATAATTCAAAATTACAATAATGTATAATAAGACGGAAATTATTTTTCGTTCAGTAACTATATTATTATAAATTGCAATCATAATAATAATATTAGGTATGGTGTAACACTATTATCATGTAGGAATTTGGTGAGTTTGGAAATTGTATTAGGTACATATTATTATTATTAAATATTAATATACCAATATACGCGTAGGATAATATGATTTTCAGAGTAGGTCACTAAAATATCGGCGCCAATGGAAAAGTTTTTCTTTGGTAGCCGATGATATAGACTAGGAAAAATAGAGAAAATATAAAGAAAAAAAAGGACATTGAATGACTAAATTCGGATACTAAGCTCGGAGTGAAAAATAAGTGAAATGACGGCCGTACAACTTACAATATCAGATGTCATAAATCATCTACAGCTGGATAGACCTATGTACTTGTTGTGTGTATGTATGTACTATGTATGTATGTATGCACGCATATTGTATATATACCTATATATTATATATTTGTGTGTGTGTGTGTCGATAATGCATTCGTTATATAATAATATATATAATATAATATAGTCGATTTAAATAGAGATCAGTGTCACAAGAAGAGTTTTACGTAAGTTGTAAAAGGGTTGAGATGGGAAAAATAAAAAAAAGAAAAGCCTCAACGCTCGAATGAAGTTCAATATGCAATGTGATCAACTTGACTAATCGTATACAACTGTAAAAGTCAACATCATGTTTTTGTATTGAACTGCTGGCTGGTATCAAATAAAATAATATAATTTATCATACTTTATATATATATATATATTATATATATATAATATAATATACTTGGTGATTCACCAAGTATGCTTATTGCTCACCCCTATTTTTCCTTTAATAACACATTTATTCAAATTCTGATTTTTAGAATTTATATGTATACTCAAAGAATATATTTTTAAATTCTTGAGATTGTTTGTATTACTTGAGTGAGAAGATTTGTTTTTCAAATGAAAACCTCTTATAGGTATAAAATAAAAGGTATCAAAATATCAAACGAACAGTTTTGGAATTTATTGACGTTGTATCCTAAGGATATTAGTAGTTCCACTGCAATTATGGGTTTGAAAGATACCATGGGAGCTATGGTGATTTTAAAATAAAATTAAAGTAATTAATAATATTGCATAAATACTTAATAATTTTCTGTGCACACTAAATTCAACGTCTATTTTATATTTTTGTAAAATAATTTTTAAAGAAAAATTAATACACACGCACACTATCAATATCTTCTCTAAATTATTGAAGAGGTTAACGGTTAACAAATGGTTTTTTCATCGGATGGTATCCTATATAATATATATTATCATATATTATAGTATATATTGGATGAATAATGCCGGTATATATAATGTATGTATGACGTATGTATATTGTATAATGTATATTATGCTCGTATATTATTTATAATACACACACACACACAAAATAACAAAAATGATTAAAATATAAATAATAGTATAATATAAATACCTTCTTAAACAAAATAATATGTTCGTTATGGGAAAATACGCATACACCATCAAATCACCAGAATGCTTATGACGTCTATCAGTGGGGATATAGGTCAGTCTCGGTAAAACCGGAAATACTTTACATTTTATTATTTTATAATTTTTTTAAAAAAACATTTACGATACATACTTATAAGGCGTGTTATTATTTGATGTGTTTGTTCTATGCACGATACGCCGTTGGAGTTTTGTAGTTTTGTCGTTTCGGTCCAGGACGCCTATATGGGAATTTTTTTTTTTTTTACATACGCGCCAAATTGAATGCTCGCCCACGCGACAAAAGTTACTTTTTTCTCTGCATTTTCCATTATTGCCGTCATCAATATATTATATTATGTGACTGGTGTGTGTGTACACGCCACGACGTATAACCTTCTCTTCCACCCTTTCTACATACACCCTTAAATCACTCTATTTCCACCGTTCGGTGACAAACGCCTCCACAACTATTATTTTTCTCCTTTTTTCATTGCACTAAGTTATATACGTACGGTATACGACATATTGTATATAGTAACCTTTAAATTGCCTCTCGTCTTCACTCTCCCTCACACACACACACACACACACATATACACATACTTATGCATAATATTAACCTATATACTTCTATAAATATATTATATACAAGATTATTCACTAAGCGTGTTTATTTCCATTTTTTCATTTAATAATGAATTTATTCTAGGTAATTCTAATTTTTAGAATCTTAAGCATGCCTAATGATATTGGTTTATAACTATAGGATTTTGTACTAATAATACAACTTACTTTAGATTCTGAACGTAGCGATAAATATATTGATTTCATAATGATGTTAGATTTTATTTTTATTTTTATTTTTTGTGTCTGCTATCACATTTTGGGAATTAATATTTTAACGAGACTGATTTCCAACAAAAATGAAATTGTTTTTTTTTCTGTAACTCTAAAACAATATAATATCATCTACACTAGACTTTTTTTTATTAATTTTATTATAAGTAATAACTTTTTTTTAAAGTTAATAACAATAATAGAGTATGGTACAAAATATACTTAGTATTATAATAGTATAATAAATGAAAAGTTTTTAACGAAAATTATAAACTAACGTAAATTATAGTGAAATAAATTACGTAATTGAATAACGATATCAAAAAAATTATGTAATGAAATATACTTAGTTATATAATCTGACAAACTATCTTCGCACAGATTTTTTTTGTAGACAATGCTATATTATCATTCAACTCAATTCAAACTCAAATTAAAAAAGTAGATTTTAAGTTATTTAACTTTGTGTACAATGATAATTAAGTCCACATTTTTGAAGATTATGGTAATTTATATTATTTAATTTATCAAAATGTAGTAATGTTTTGTAAAATTAACTGAGTATTTAAATGAATGAATTAAATGCTGCATGCCATCATACACATCTACTCACAAAAAAATATATTTATTTATATAAATACATATACAAACTAATTAACCCTTATTTATATTTAAAAAATACATTTTGATTTTTAATTTTTAATCGTCCTTTAAGATCATTATTTTTTCAAATACTTACATTTTTCATAAGATAATATCCTGTAATAATGCTATACATTATAAATTGTAGGAAAAACTATGATTTTCATTACAAAAAAATAAAAGAGTATCATCCCTCAGAATACTCTTTATACATAATCTAAGTATTTGATAATAAGGTCAAGTAGGTATAATTAAAAATGTTATGAAAACTTATTTAAGATTTAATATTAGTATTAAATTTTCAAAAATTTTGACTTTGTGAATATTTTTTTATCAACCTATTTAGAAACTTATTTAAAAAAAATAATAAGGTGTCAAGCATAATAAACATTGCCTAAAAATAACTCAAATATAGTTACTTAACAAATGTTGAAAATATTGTTATAAATAAAAAAACGTGATATAAAAATTTATCAGAAATGTCTAGTATTTACGGTCATTCACGTTCCAGTCACACTAAAATAAAAATTTTTTGTTTTTCCTTAATTTTGTATTATATATTTTTTCCGATTATAAAATTTACTTTTAGGAATTTTTACTTTTAACTCTCATAAAGTTTTAATTAGTTCCAATTGACTACCACTGCTACTAGAAATCACCCACGATTTGAAGCATTTTTACTGCCCCGAAAAGTGTATACAAATACACGTACATGGTAAAATCAATATATTCATTACTCTGCACAGAATTTAATAGAAGTGATCTTGTTAAAAGGATTCAAACTGTAAAATAACTGAAGTTTTTGAATTTTCACTTCAACTCACTAACTTATATATAAGTACTTTATGTATAAAAACGTAATATTTCTTAAGCTTTTGTACGGCATCGATGTCTGTTTGACTTTTTATACCTTTGTAAACACGCATCGCTTCAACGTCAAACACATTGATGGTATATTTATTACAAAAAGTTAAATCTAGTAAATATAATATAGGTTCCTCTTATAGTAGTAACTACACGAACTCTTATCAACAAAAACAGATTAACTGCGTGGTAAGGTTTGTATTTGTATTGCAACGTTCACCATATAATTGTATCTTCCCACGCTCGTATCATATTCGACGTATCTCAAAATAAACAACGAATAAATCAATCTCTGCAGTTTTGTTTGGAGATGATTATAAATGAAAAACAAA
This sequence comes from Aphis craccivora, assembly GCA_009835225.1. Lineage (NCBI taxonomy): Eukaryota > Metazoa > Arthropoda > Insecta > Hemiptera > Aphididae > Aphis > Aphis craccivora. Next base: position 76,464 of record VUJU01000862.1, read on the forward strand.
AAGTTACCTTTGGGTGAATAGTTTAGAGATGACAGTTTGTGCACCAGTACACGTGATTTTATATGGCCGCAGCGTTCCTTCAGTTTATTTGTATTCTTTATTTTGAATCATCCCTCCTACAACAGTATTACATAATATATACTTTTAATAATATAATCATATATCCGTAGCCAGAGGGGGGATGCTGAGTTCCGACTTTCCAAGAAATTTAAGGAAAATTTAAAAATACTTTAGTGTCCTGTGATTCTATTACGTAACCTGCATATGTATTAAAATTGTAGTTTTTATGATGATCACAGAAAAGTTTATTTCAATAATATATTTTACAACTATTCTATCTATATAACAAACTTATAAACTATTTTAATTAAGTCTTTTCTGTAAAACAAAGTATAAGCCCCCATTAAAAAAAAATAAATCAAAAGCCTGGTTACGTCACTTTAGTATTATAACTCACAACTTCTATATTATATTGTGAATAAGTAATAAGTTATTAGTGTTATTACTAATAACCTATTCAACATTATATTAGCGATATTTTTGATTGGCAGATCCATAACACAATTGACGAAAATTGGGTCGTGCCCAATCGAGCATGCACAGTAGTATACTTACGACCTACCTAACTATACTGATAAAATTAATGAAAATCACGCAAGAATCGCATATACCCGCGGTCATTAGTTTTAATTTTAAAACGTTGTATGCGGTTTTTCCTGTTTGCAAAAGCATACATAAAAGTAAGTTTTACTGAAATGAACATTTCGTTTTTGTAGAGATGATGTAACTGGTATCTTGTTATTATTGTCGAAAAAAAACATTAGATAAATAACTGTTACCTATTAAATGAACCTGAAAAAATATATAAATGGATTATTAATATGTATACATTAAATGATATGTATGTAAAATGAATGTACC